>JANHFT010001007.1:251216-294383 GCA_032467955.1 Pseudoxenodon macrops | reverse complement strand
TACTCTGATGCCCAGGGCCTCAAACCAGTCCAGTCCTATGAGGCTGGAGTATGGCCCATCTATGACCACTATGCTGGGGGGACCATCAAACTCTCTAAATTGTACCCTAATGGTGGCTTCACCCCTTACAGAAACACTGCGACTCTGGCAGTCCACTAGCAGTAAACGTGATGATTTGAGTGGGACTCACCATGGGCTACATTTGCAAATGTGGTCAAGAGTCATGGATGATATAATGGACAGAACTGTTCCAGTATGAAGCTCCATGGAGCATGAAACCCCTTGAAGTTTTAGTCAGAATTTTAGCTTTTATTTAATGTGCATTGGATGCTACGCCTTTCCTTGTGCCCCTGTGCGTTGGATGCTATGCCTTCCCGAATAGTATTCAACTCTGTCTGTCCTGGGGGCCCTTTCCACTTGTGCTGCTGCATCGCAGGTTTCTTTTCCCACTGACGACTTCTGCAATGTGTTCATGCTTTCACAGGCATGACATACAACTGTGCAGAATCTGCACTCTGCTCTTTCATGTTGTTCCTCACAGTTTGCACAGATCTGTGCGAGTGTTGCTTGCTTTGTGGAGCGTGGCGGTCTGGGTGTCTCTCTCCACAAGCAGTCGATTTTGTCAGTCTCACTGACCACCTCTGAGCCTTCTGCGGTCTCTTGGTGGATTGCTGGGGGGCTGGTGTGTGTTTTTGGTCTTCATGGCCCCTCCGGCAGCCTCATCTGTCATGACTTCCTTCAATGTGTCTTGGAAGGTCAGTTTCTCCATGGCGAATAGGTGCTGTTGTAATTTCCTATTACACAGGCCGCAAACAAGCCTGTCTCTGTGATAGTCTTCCAGGTCAAGGAACTCACACTGGCATGAAACTTGACGAAGGCCTGCCAGAAACTCTGTTGCAGATTCCCCGGATCTCTGTTCTTGTTGTTCGAATTCATAGCGCTGGGTGATGACCGAGAGTCTAGGCTCAAAATGTTTCTTTAATTTCTTCTTGAGGTCAGCATAGGCTACTGTCTCTATGCTTGCCGGTGCTCTCAAGTTTTTAGTGATATCAAATATCCACAGACACATAACAGAGTTGCCACCTTCAAGCCCTCGTCTGTGATCTGGTTAGCCTGTAGATAGTTGTCTACTTGGGAGACATACAAGCTCCACTGTTCTGGGTGGGTAATGTGAAACTCGTTGAGTCTTCCTAGTGTAGCCATTTTGATGGATCCCTCAGGTGTGTCTGTGCCTCCAGTGTGTCTTACTGGCAGGCAGGGGTGAGGACTAGATTCCATGACTTTGCAGGTGACACAACATAAAGAGATTGGTCTGTAATTGGTCTCCCTTTTTGAAGATAGGGATGACCATGGCTAGTGACCATAGCTTGGGTAGGGAGCTGGAGATGGTTTTAGATTGCATAGTGCCTTTCCAATGTTGTCTTCTGTAAAATCAGTGTGTATTAGATCATTGTAATTGTTTGTGGATTTTAATAGAACAAAATTGAAATGTTAATAAATTTTCTACCTTTCAATTGAGGTTGACACCAATCCAGCTGAAATTAGCTCAATCTGCTGATAATGGGGTTTGTTTAGTTAATGTAAAATCATTCAGTATGTTTGTAGTGCTGCATAAATTCTACTTAATATATCATTACCATGATCTGGGTATTTACGTGAACTGGATACTTAAGAGTAAACAAATACATTTAATCTTTTCCCTCCTTTTGTAGGGTGGTTTCTATGTACAACTAAAATCATACCTTTTTATCTTTTAAGTGCTCAGCAAATTCAACACTCTTTGAGATGTTTTTGTAGTTTTCCATATGTCCTCAACCTACCCAATCCAGGCAAGTCAATGATGCAATAGCGGTAGGATTTGCCATAAATAATCAATTGGGATAAGAGATAAGTTATGTCAGTGTTATGGAAGGTAAGGATTAGCTCTTAAGTGATTCATCAAAGACAGGGTGAGAAAATCTAGCAGGAATTTGGTTTTTAAAAGTTGCGCTATCCTTACCAAGGTAATCTCTAAGTATAAGCAACATGTATCAAGTAACACTCTTGTAATTTAGAATTACAAATGGCAGGCACAATACCAAGCAACCATTATTAGCCCCCACAAGATCTATGTACTGAATACCAAAGTATCTCATATCCATACACAAACACAATGAAAAGACCTATTTCGCAGGAGAAATTATAATGCTGGGAAAGGCAGAAGGAAAGATAAAAAGAGGGCTAACAGCAGCAAGATGGATCTACTGAATGGTAAAGGGCATATTTGTAGAAAGTAAGAAAGATGACCTTGATGGAGGATCAAGGATCTGTTGTCTAGGAAAAAGGAGCTGAAACATAGTTTAAATCCAGAATCAGATAACATGCAGAAAGAATTCTGGCAGACACCTCCCTAATGCACTAAACTATAAGGCGAGAAGATACAGCACAATAAACTTGCAAGATTCCTGTTGTATAACCAATCTCAATACAAATAGCTTTAGCTGTCCTGTTGAATTGATTTCCTCATGTGGTCTACCTAGTAGGACTGAAAGCAGTAATGAGAAACCTAAAGGACCAGGTTAGGGACATACCATTATAGAGAAAGTCTATGTATGCAGTTGCTAAGAGCTGACACCAAGTTGATGATGCATAAAGAATTACCGTAGGCATGTTTATTTCAGACTTTGAGTAACTCTCTCCAAAAGGGCATGGCCAAGCTGATGCTTCTCTTCTTCTTGATAAGGAACCACTGCCAGGGTAGTAGGATGGTAACACTCATGGTCTTATTACTCACAGGAACTGTGATATTAGGTGAGTTGGTCACCAGTGACTCTGAAGTTTTTATGTCCAAGTGTGATATCCTTCCAAGCAGCAGTAGTTTAAAAGTCTCAGCTTCTCAGCCTGTACATAAGGATCTTTCTCCTAATACCACACTACTCAACAGCAAAATAGTTGGAATTGATGCCTGCTGTTTTAGTGACTAACATAGTTTCCCAAACTTATAGGAAAACATCATCAGAAAGAACAATGCAATTACTAGATATTGGAATCATCAAGCAGGGAGTTTTGTCATGAGCTTGAGAGAAAACAAGGTCTTTCCATTCAAATAGTTGTAATTGTGCTGTAATTTAAACTGATTGTTTTAATTAATTCTATGCTTCTTTATATAATTTAACTATTTTACCAGCCTGATTTATACTGATATATACAGAGACACAAAGGCACACACTGCTCATGATCCAGACACACAACCCACCACGATGTTTGGCAGTATGCTTTTCTTGGGAAACACATTTTGAAAGGTTATATTTCAATTTCATAAACAAGGAAGCTACAACAAATATATAAAGATGAAAGCAGATTCTTTTTCCTTTCAATTTTGGATGAGTTGTCCAATGTTGTCTGCCTGTAAAGAGAAAGCATTATCTCTTGAAAAATAGTTGAGATGTTCATTTTTTTAGAAATGGAAAAAAAAAACTTTTCCCGCTTATTTCAATTAAATACCCATCTATTCTGAATCTGACAGGCACTGTAGGAGCAAGAAACCCCAAAAGCAAATCTGAAATAACTGACATTCACTGATAAAGAGTACATGTAATGATATGTGGGAATGACTTTGGGAGACCAGGCCTAGAGATGCTACCTAGGGAAACAGTCAGATAAGAGATAGTGTGGTCTGCAGCTGAATACTGATTTGGGCAAGAAGCTCAGAAAAGACACACACACCCTAATTTTTCATGGTGTAAAGGAGACAGAGGGAGATTTGTATTTTCAGATGTTCATGTTAATGTAGCCTTATAACAGATCTAGCTGTGTTTCCATTCTGGTCCATCTGGCAAGGCTGATGGTAGTTTTGTGAGAATTACTCTGAATAATATTTCTTTTGATGCTATCCTAAGCATACGAAAGGCTATCTTATACCAAACCAAATCTGGTGGTGGGAAACAACTGCTTCATGATAGAAGAAGATTCTTAGGCACAAAAGGTGTCATCTATAACTAAGTGAACTCATTAATCCATCAGACCAACATTGCCAACACAGATTGATAGTAAATCTCTAGGAATACATACTGATTCTAGCTTTATCTAGAAATTCCAGTGACTGAAACTTTAGTATTCTAAGCATGTCCTTTAGAACAGCTATTTCCTCTTCAGAGAAGATAATAAACCTGAGATGAGGATAAAAGATTCCTTCCTTCCTTATTTTACTGAGGAATCAGGTGCACTGCTCAATGTTGTTACAAATTCTGGACATGTAATAAAGCTATCCAAGCTTCTTGTTCAGTTGTATGTCAGTGTAATACATTATAATTAATTCTTAACCTTGTTGATGGTTGCTGCAGAAGTTATTTGTGAAACAGACAGTCCCTAAGCACACAGGGTGGCATAGAACTTGACTGGCAATAAATCACTGACAACAAGGAAGCAATATAATAATTTGTAACAAAAACAATTAACAGTCTTAAATGTTAATTATGCAGTTTTCAGCAGCCCTTCCAATTGTTCACGTGTATGGGAACATCATACCACTTACATGACATGAGGTAAATATAATTTTGAGTTTTGTACTGTTGCGTTATGTGGGCTGCATATAAGCTATCTTCTTGTGGTAGTTGTTTAATAACACTTGATAATCAAACTTAATGTATTTTAAACATCTGAATGGACTAAATGAATGGGAAGCCTACAATGAACATTGGAACAACTGGAGAAATGCATCTTGCCAAACCATTGTAGCAAAAATCAGGATCTTTTGAGGATAATGGAAAGAATAATGATTCACAAACATCTGCATTTTGTATTTATTTACAAGGACTGAATAAATAGTGTCTCCAATAGATGGCAATCCTAATGCACTAGAATAGGGGTTCTCAACCTCTGTACTATGACCGATTACTGTTTGGAACCAGGCTGGCATGCATGGACGCAGTTTGACTTACATAAGTAGCAAGTCAGTGTGCACATGTGTACTGGCCTGTCACTTCCGTGGGCTGGTTCTCCTCTCCCCTCCCTTATTGGCCTGCCACACCATAAAGGTTGGATACTGCTGCACTAGAAGATCTGACATGATTTTATCAACTTTTTTTTCTCATTTCAGCTAATGAGAAGGTGTGGTGAAAAAGATTGTGTTGCCATTTTTTGTGACGTGGAAATCTTTGGTGAGTTCTCACTGGTGCACTTTAAGTAGCACACCGTGATTGAATTTTTAATTGCATTTTTAGACATTTCCTGTCCTTTCTTCTCTGCTGATTTTTCCCAACTACCATTTCCCAGATCAGCACATAGGAAAAGGTTAAAACCGTGTTTTAGGACAGGAACTCTTGATAATTTACTGAATTCCATTTTGTCTACAGGTCCCCAGCTATCTTTATACCCCACTCCCATTCTCACAACTCCAACCACAACATAGCTGTGGCAGCCCTGAAGATGCTTACAAAATGGCTTCAGGATTGTTTGTCTTAGTTGGTAGTTCCTTGATTGGGGTATACCATAGTTAGCATATTTTGTGAGGAACCAGTTTCCTTGAGAAGGCCATAATGCTGAGAAAGGTGGAAAAAAAGAGGACAGGATGCTCAGCAGCACCGGGGATACATTTAATTACAGAAAAAGGGCCAGGCTAAGGAATCATCACTCTATAGACAATCTATTCATGTGTCACTAAGAGTTGACCCCAACTTTATGGAACACAATCAATCAGTCAGTTTCAAGATTACAAACAGTATGAAGAGACTGCATTTTCCTTCATGGAATTTACCTTCCTGGAATTTACCATCCCTGTAGGTAAAATGCAAGCAAGCACCTATTGCAAGACGTTTGATGTTTTGTGAATGAGAATACGGTATTATTAGTATCAGGTAGTTCAGATTCAGGTCATCTTGGTTTTCTATCAAGCAAGACTGCACATAGAATTAGGAGCATTCGCACTCATTCAAGCTGAAATCAGTGTGTTTACTCTCTTTAGCTCATAGTGTCAAACACAGTGGCAGGTTGGAGGAGGAGGAGAAGAAGAAAAAGAATGAGGTGAATGAAAGTTTATCCCAGAGGGATGAATACTCTAATGTGAACATATATTATTTACCAAATTGTGAACAAGGGAAAGCAATTACAGCAGAAGGCAGGGAATAAAAGAATGGAATCCAATAGGCTGTCATGTCATTGTATTAAATAGGTACTGAAGGTCATACATTTAAAACATGACATTGCTTTTTATGTTAAGGTATTGGTGACCCACAGACTAACTGGGATGGAGCATAAATATATAGAATCCATAATGATTTTTAAATAGGAAAGACAGCTGAGCTAAAGGAGTCATGAATATATTGTTGCACCCTTACAAATAGACGGACCTGAAATAAGTCTATTGTCTCATATAATAAAGGATAATATGGAATCTAATAATATTTTATGAAGTAACATGAAGCAGCATATTTCCAAATTAATTTTGCTAAAATAGAATCAAAATAATGAACTCATTAGCTTTTACATGGATAAAATTAGGGAGAAAGGGAAGACTGGAAGTCTAAATGTGTTGTGTTTTCATAGAATGTGTTGTGCAATATTGTACTGAATTACCTTTGCTCTATTCCATTTTCAGAAAGATATAGAAGTAGAAATCATGGGACCAAAAAAGGAGATTTTATGGAAGTCTATAATTTCTAATTAAAACTTGAAATACCGTAATGCCTAAAATGAATCTTCAGATTATTAATTTGAAATAATATAGCAATGAAATCAATTTCATAAAACCATACAGGCAGTTGTTTCCATTTGACCTTAATTAGGTGGAGAATTTCTGTTGCTAAGCAGGTAGGTTATTAAGTGAGCTGTGTCTAATTTTATGACCTTTTTTGCCATACTTGTTAAGTGAATCACTAGACTCATTAAGCAAATAATACAGTCATTAAGTGAATCCAACTTCTCTCATTGACTTTGTCAGAAACTGGCTGGGAACATTGCAAATGGTGACCATATAATCCTGGGATGCTGCAACCATCATAAATACATGCCAGTTGCCAAACACCCAAATACTCATCATGTGTCCATAGGGATGCTGCAACAGTCATAAGTTGAAGGATGAGTCTTAAGCCACTTTTTTCAGCGTTGTAACTTGAAACAGACTCTATACAAATAGTTGCAAGTCAAGGGCTATTTGTATTAAAAGTTCAATAAACCATTTTTAAAAATTATTTTATTTTATATTTATTTTATTTTACATTTATTTTATTTTATATTTTATTTTACATTTTATTTTTTATTTTATTTTATATATTTTTTTTAATTTAATTTTTCCTGCTTTTATTATTTTTTACAAATAACTCAAGGAAGTGAAGATATCCAACACACTTTCATCCTCCTATTTTCCCCACAACAACAAGCCTGTGAGGTGAGGTGAGGTGAGAGAGTGTGACTGGCCCAAGGTCACCCGGGTGGCTTTCATAACTAAAGTGGAACTATAACTCACATTCTCCTGGTTTCTGGTTTGGTGCCTTAACCACTAGACAAACTGACTCTGGTTTATGTAACTGAATATTTGCTCTATAAGACATGAGTGTGCTATGGGACAGAAGCATGCTACTCCTACCCTCCTAACATTTTGTAAGGCACTTAAGACCATTCTTTTTCAGCAGGCCTTTAGCCCAGAATGAAGATTTTAAGTGCCATTTGGTTGGTGTTGCTTGTTTTAACTTATTACTTCTACACAATTCAAAGTCTTAGTGACTATGGCAATGAATATTGAAGAATTTAAACAACTAAATTAAATTAATTAAACACCTAAACATAAAACATATTTTAGAAGAAGGAATATGCACATTGTGGCATTGGTATAGGCAATTCATTGAAACCAACAACTTGCTTTTATCACATCATTTAAAATGAAATTATAGTATATTGAATAAATTTGTTTGAGAAGACCAGCAGTCTTGGAATATGGAAAATATTTTGTATACTGATCTGTGTGCCTAAGTTTGCCTTGGATTATTTATTCTAGGTTCAGTTGTGATCTGGAATAAAGAACTTCAGAATGAACCTACTCTTTCACTCAATTTAAGAAGCATTATTTGATCACACTGCAATATTTGCAAGTGAGGTTTTGAGAGAATTGCATAATGTTTCAAAATATAAATGGAAAGCATTGAGTTGCATAATGAAATATACAAACATTTTTCATTTTTCTTTACCTGTCTTTTATTCCATGTAATTTTTAAAGTCACTACATTTTTAAAAAACTGCATCGATTTTCAACGTTCATTCTTATTTTAGTACATAAGTACAATTTATGAAAATAGCCCAATTTAATTTATTGTTATGGTCAAAAGACCAACGAACAAAATTGTGTCAAACCAGAAGAATAAAATAACATGTATATATCTTTATAATTTAAAATGAAAGATAAAAGGGGATATAAAACTTTATTTTAAAAATTGGCACTTTAAATCTTCTAACTAAATCTTCTAACTATATTAGCCAAGTTGTGGTATAAAACTTTGCCATGCTGCTAGAAATGTTCACTTTTGTTGCTAGGGAATAAGAAATATAAATAAGAAATATATGAAAAACAACATTAAACGTGTGCACATCCATAAATAGCTTTTAAAAAAATAGAAAAGAGGATATGATTCACCATCTCTACCTCACCAGTCATGGAAAAAATAAAAACATTACTTAAATGGTTTATTTTGATATTAGCAGTGAAGGCAGAACATTAAATTATGCTAACATAAAAACCTTATAATGTTTCAACATTATGATATGGGAAAGGTAAATGATAGAGACAGTTATTAACAGCCAACGCTAGTTACAAATGACTGGAAACTGGATTCCTGTTCCAGATTTGACTCCCAGATACACTGTTTGACTGGTCTATAGTATTTTTTAACCTTAAGGAAGTAATAAAACCTGAGGTAAAACTTATTTTTTTCCTCCCTGATTCTCTTCTGCATGGACCTAAATTTCTCATCTAAAACAATAAAGGACAAAAACTGGCTGGAATAAAGGACAAATTTTAGTTAATGACTCAAGAAAAAAATTGACTGCATTTCTATCAAAATCCATCCAGTTTCTAACTGGAATATTATCCTTGACACACACATCTGGAACCTATAAGCATTGAATACATGACTGCCTTCAGTGGTTCATGCTTTTAGAAGAGGATATTTAGGTGGAAAGAACAGCTAATAATCTCCTCTCCTATAAAATGAATAAACAAACAAACAAACAATGGCCACACTTGGTATTGCTACTAAACATTCAGGGGATATAATTTCTAGGCATTTTTGTTGCTTTTAATTGCCCCACCAGACTTTCTTTTTATATATTTCTTTGAATTTTTCCTTTCCCTTTCTTTGTTCTTTACTTCATAAATGTTCTTGAAACAGACTTTTTCAATAGACTGCTCTGATATAAGCTTATTTTAAAACAGTAATATCTCTTTCTATTCATTTTCCCAAATAAGGTAGTCCTCGACTTATTTTTTTTGCAGTATGCAGATTTCCCCCACATCAAATTAAAAAAAATTAAAAAATAAAGCAAAAAGATGCATTAGCATATTTTTCTCCAAGTGCTGGAGATGTTGCCACTTTTGCTTTGGCAATCAGCTTTTATGGATCTAATAACATCTGCCTTTTTTTTCTTAAAATAAAACGGAGCCTAAATATAAATTATTTTGGATGGTATGAATTTGAATTTAAACTAAGCTCTAACAGTGGGTGAGCAGCTCAAAATAAACAAGGTTCAAGAAAGAGAAATGTGGAGGGTCTTTGAAAAGTGGTCAAGCCCCATCAGCATCTTATTTTCTCTCATGACACATTTAAATTTATCTTTCACTAACTTATTGTTAACTTCACTGTTAACTTTCAGCCTTTTTTTTCATTCCAAACCAGATTTTCCGCCCAGGGTTATCCCAGTGAATTATAGTAGTTTCAGTTGGTATTTAGAAAAAAAATGTTTATGTATATGATACCCTGATTCCCTGAAAATAAGACCTCCCTGGATAACAAGACCAATCAGGCTTTCGAGTGCATGCGCTAAAATAAGCCCTCCCCCGAAAATAAGCTGTTCCCAAAACCCAGCAGCCGCCATGAGGAGACCACGCTCACCGCCTCCTGCACCTCAAAAATAATAAGACCTTCCTGAAAATAAGCCAAAGCGCTTATTTTGGAGGTCAAAAGAACATAAGACCCTGTCTTATTTTTGGAGAACCACGGTACATTTGAGAATAGTTGTTAAATTAAAAGGGGATATTGTGGTCTAGCGATTAAGATGCTTGGCATGTCGACCAGAAGGTTAGCAGTTTGAAACAAAAGTACCATGTGACAGGGTTAGCTCCTGTTCTTGCCCCAGCTTCTGCCAACCTAGCAGTTTGAAAGCATTCAAATGCAATTAGATAAATAGGTACCATTTTATTGGGAAGGTAACAGCATTCTGTGCACCTTGGCCTATACATAGTTGTGCTGGCCATGTGACCACAGAAGCATCTTTCGACAATGTTGGCTCCCTGAGTTAGGAAATGGAGATGAGACTGCCCCCTAGAGTCAGGCATTACTGGACAGGGAAAACCTTTTCCATTACCTTTACATGTTAAATTAATTTTACTATAGGCTAAATTAAGATAGAAATATAAGTAAAGAGAAGATTGACCAAGATACTTTTTGTACTAAACTTATTACTTGATATTGGGTTTCTTTTAATATTGTAACCCTTTCTGTGCAAATACTGATAAATCTTCATATAATACGGTTTAAATGTCCTTGTTATATTATTTATCCAGCATATCTTAGATGGCTAATATTTAACAATTTCACTTCTCTATAATGCAACATTTTACATTTTTTTCAGTGTACAAAATGTAAGCTCTTTAGCAGTGAATTGTAATTCAGAACTTGTTTAAGAACTGCAAAAGACAAAATTATTAGCAAAAGAACTGGGCTTCCCTAAGGCTGGTTTCCTGCTGTGTAGGGAATTATATTAATAAGTGTGAGAGAGGGGGTTTAAAAATAAAGCTTACCCCCCTGGGACAGAATGAAGCACTAAGCTCAGTGTGAATTAAAGTTCTAAAATAAACTTAGCAAGATAGACTTTTACATCATTTACTGGGCCAGCTAGCATGTTATGTTACAGAAGCTTTCAGGATGAAAAAGACCCCTCTTTAGGGATTCCATATATATATGTAGTGTCAAAACGATAACCAGATTTCATATGAAAACTTTTTTTCTTTGTCCCTTCCTTATTCTAACATAAAATTGGTTTGCCCCAGAGGTTAGTAAACTTAATATGAAGGGCAAATCCCTGAAGATCATCACAATAAAACATAAAATATAATTTGCTTGATGATATTTGAAGCCAGAGGTCATTTTAATATGGTCTTGAATTCAGGTATTTATGTGTGTATGTTTAGAAAAACCCTTATCCTACAATAGCGGAGGGCAAAAAAATATCATGAGTATAGTGGCTATATTTTGGGACAAGGAGCAATAAATTCCAAGAGATCCAATAAATTTGTAAGAATAAAACCCAATAAAATTGGATTCATGTCTCAATCCAATTTAATTCCCAGAGCTATTGGTAAAGAGGGAATCAGTCCCATAACTGATAGCAGCCCCATAAATGATAACTGACATGATAGGAGTCTTCCTATGGAATAAAATTAATATAAGAGAGAAGCAACCCTTACTCAAGATAAATGTCCTAACAGTTAGAACAATTAATCAGTGAAACAACTTGTCTCTAGAAATTGTGGGTGCTCCAACACTGGAAGTTTTTAAGAAGAGATTGGGCAACCATTTGTCTGAAATGATGTAGGGTTTCCTGCTGATCAAGGGGTTGGACCAGAAGACCCCCAAGGTCCCTTTTAACTCTGTTATTATTGTATTATTCTGATGACATCCTGAGGAAGTGCAGATAAAATGGAGTAACTATAAGGCCTTCCAGTTCCTTGAATTCTTAAATACTGTGGGGAGGGAAGGACAATTGCTCAGTGGCACTCATTTTCTTCGTGTGCAGAATATCTCAGGTTTAGACACCCAGAATCCCCAGGTTAAATTTCATGCTTGGAGAAACCCTCCTAGTTGGGACAAGTTGCATCCAGTTCCATTTCAAGGACATCCAATGTTCTCCCTTCAGGTTCTGCTCTTCTTTTGGAATATCACTTTTCCCTCCACATGCTGTTCTTCCAGCCACCATGTGAAATGTGATTTCTGAGTGGAAACTTAACCAGTATTTTAAACTTTCTGACCCAGTTTATCTGATATTGTTACATATTCTTTGTAATATAATAATCATATTTTAAAATATGTAATTCTATAAATCTAACAGAGCATTGCAATTGACCTAAATGCAGGCTATGGTAAATAAGTAAACTGCAGACAAAACACTGCTACCTTATGCAGAGGGCCAGAAGGAACCATTTAAAGGCGAATTATCCATTTATAGGCAAACCCTATACACATGGCAAAGGTGAACTTGATTTGGCTGTTTTTCTCTCATTCAGGGTAAAAACTGTAATTTTTTATGTAACATTTTTACATAATACTTACAGTCCAACTCATATAACAGGGTTATCATTGTGGAGAAAATAGGAGGCTGAGAATATTAGTTATGTTTGCCACCTTGAATTATTTGTTAAAATGAAATGAAATGAGGAAGGAAGGAAGGAAGGAAGGAAGGAAGGAAGGAAGGAAGGAAGGAAATATTGGAATCTGATATGATTTGCCAAAACTACTCCCATCATATCCTGACAATAGGACTATTTGATCTGGGTTGCCAAACTATCAACCAAAAGATGGCAGCAAAGAGACAGACAAACCTATGCTGCCACCTTGAGTTTTTCTGGACTTTTGCATCCTAGATCTGACCAAGTTTTTGTAGTAGCTTTTAAAGTTGGGTATGTAGCCAGTTTTGCTTTTTTGCCAAAGAGATTTTTTTTTAATTGGAGGTTCCTTAATGGGTAATTTGTTTTTCCTAATTTAGAAGTTATTAGTGGTACATAGAGTCTAATGACTCTTTTGGCTTCAAGCAAAAAAATGTTATAATGGTCTTCAGCAGTATTACATCCAGTGAATAGGATTTGCCAATCAAGAAATGAGAGGTCAGTTTTTATGAGATCATTGTTGGCTTTTTTAAAGTTATAACTGGGGATCCCATCATTATAATGATTTTTGTAAGGGCATATATTGACACAAAAGTCTATCATGCTGTGATCACTGTTTGAAAAAGGTTCTTTTATTTGTAATCCATAAATTGAGTTTGAACTGTTGCAGAAGATGAAATCAAGGCAGTTGTTGAGTCTACTGTTGTTTTTTACTAGTTAATCGAGTCCCAGATTAGTTACAACATTGTACAGGGTTGAATGTATAGGTTCAGTTGTACATTCATTTAGAGACCATTTAATAAGAGGTAGATTGAGGTCGCCAAGAAAGATGGGAGGAAATGGGCCGGAGGATGCCCATGTTAGAAGTGAAGTTAACTTATTCGCATGTTTGATACCATAGTCAGGGGCTCTGTAACATAGTAAAAAGCAGAATGTGGTATTTAAAGACAGTTCACAGACGATGCTCTCAGGAAGAGCAAGTTTGTGTGTAATATTTTTTAGATTTAGAGACTTTTATAGAAGATAGCAACACCGGCTCCTCTTCAGAATTCATGATCAGACCGATAAACATTATAGCATCGTTCTATGGTAATGGAGTCAGGGAAGGATGCATTCAGCCATGTTTCACAGACAAATATTGAATATAGTCGTATTTAATATGGAGGAGGAATTCAATTTTATTTATAAGGCTTCTTGCGTTAAGTAGCTTGCATTTAAGGTCAGTAGTAGTGGCAGTTATTGAGGTAGGGTTATGGTTAGGTGTGCATGCCTAGTTTTGGATGATGGGGGGGTTGGATGTTAGAATGTGGGTTGTGAGATTTATTGGGTACAGTATGCATGGTAGTTAATATATAAGCCAGTCTCACCATTGTCTTAACATCTTTTAAGACCTGAGCAGAGTTCACGGGAGCAGATTCATTGCAGTATAGATAGGTCAGGTCTTGAGCGAAGTTTGTTATGGTTGGTGTTGGTTTTGGTGATGGAATATATTGTGTGAATAAATTTGCATTTCCTGGTTTTGCTTTTGCAAACAACTCTGCAGAATCGTGGGGCCACCGAGCCGTCTTTGTATTTGAACTCAGGGTCATTTTTTGAAATTTCAATGATTTCTTCAGGGGACCCCATTGTTGTCTGAGAGTTAATGATAATGTGGCAAACCGTAGTGATGTCATCAGATTCTCTGTTGTTATCCAGATAAAATAAAATTGCATTTGGATGTTTTTCTTCACATTCAACAGTGTCTTTGATCAGTAGGGAGATATTATTTACTTGATTGGTATTATTTGCTGGGTTGGTGGATATTTGTGGCTGTGCTTGTGGTTTTGGTAGTGGTTGTTGAATTGAGATAGGATTTTGTGCTTTTGAGTATTCACTTTTCTGTGCTGTTAGACTTGCTTGCGAACGTGTTTCTAAATATGCTACTAAGCGTGTTTCTATGGATTCAATTGATGTTTCTATGGTTTTGACTCTATTAGATAGGACTCTTACATTGTCTAGCTTAGGTAAACATGATGGACAGAGACAAGGCTGATGTTTGTAGTAGATTGTAGTAGTGTTTGGTTAATTTTAAACAGGAAAGGTGGATGTGATTGTCACATACTGTAGGTAGCATTTAATTTTTCTTGATAGTTTCAGAACATTTAAAGCATATGCATGAGTCCTTTGCATTGCCATTGGTAGGGATATCTTCCTTTGGTGAGCGTTTGGATTTTTTGCCTGGCATGGTAGAGTTGTTGTGTAGATGTATATAATTTTACTTGTTGGTATGTGATTATTTGATCACTTATTAATTAATCTTTTAATGTATGTCACACTAATCAATAACAATAATTAGTCACTATGATAGACAGTTAATAAAATTAGTTAGATAATAAATCAATTTTTAATCAACTAACTTAATTAATTAAATAAATAAAAGTTAACTAGTTAGACAATAGATCTATTACAATAAACTATTCATCTAGTAGTCAATCAATCAATCAATCAATCAAGTAGTGGGTAATTAATTAGTTAAAAAGGCAATAAACTATGCTGTAATCAATCACAGTCAACTCTCTAATTCTGGGGGATGGTACAATACTCTTTGAACTCACTTTGAAAATGCCTGGTGAGCCTCTCCAGCATTTTCTTCTCTTGGGGATCAGCTCCAGCACTTTCCGATCCTCTTGGGTTCCCACTCCTTCACTCTGCAATCTTTGTCTGGGGGGCGCTCCAATGTGCTCTCTACTTGGGGGGCTAGAGGGGTCCAGTGCTCTGAAAATGCCTGGGATCAGCTCCAGCATGCAACTCAGAATTGCTTTGTAGGAAATCGCCTCGCTTGCCTCTCAGCAAATCGCCTCATGCTTCACAGGGACTCGCCTTGTTCATCTTGCAGGGAATCGCCTCACTTGCCTCACAGGGAATTTCCCTGCACTGGCAGGAGAATCTTCACCCAGAATCTCCTCATAGGGAATCTTCTCTGAGGGAATCTCCTCATGGTCACCTTGGTCACCTTGCAGGGAATCACCTCACACTGGCAGGGGAATCTTCACTCAGAATCTCCTCATAGGAAATCTCCTTGGAGGGAATCTCCTCATGGGGAATTGCCTCGCAGGGAATTGTCTCACAGAGAATTGTCTCTCAGGAAATCATCTTACAGGGAATAGTTCAGAATCACCTCACAGGGAATTTCAGAGAATATCTTTCTCACCTCCATTTGGGAATTTGTCAGGATTTCCATTCAGAAACTCCAGAATCACAGCAGATCATTTAGCCGGTCTTCCTAGTGCCTGAAAAAGAAATTAAATGTAATGAAAGAACCTTATGGTAGATTTTTTTTTCCAGGCTTGTGAGGAAGTCATAGATTTTTTTCAATATATCTTTTTTTTAATTGCTTTTAAAATAATGGAAAAAACTAAAAGGAACAAATAATAAAAAATACATACATTATAGAAAAAGATCACATAACAAGTGCTTATATGCTGAAATGGATAACAAAGAGGTGTGGTGCTCATGCAAGATTCAATCCTTCCTCATTTTCAAAGCAGACTCAGCCTTTTCTGATCTCACTCTGCATACTCATTTTCTTCAGGATACGTTACACTGCCACTTTATTTATACAGAGCACATCAAATGTATAGCAACTATGTTAAGCTACACCATCATTTTAGCCATTGTTTATCCACTGCAGGATGAATGCCTCTTCTGCATGTTTCCAACCTAGATGGTCTTGAGCTTTCTTTTGCCAATTGGGCCATAATACTTGCTGATGTCATCGATCCATCTTGTTTTAGTTCTCTTTTTTATCATTGGGATCCATTTTATGATAGCCTTGGTCCATCTGCCATCAGTTCTACTTGCTATGTGACTAGCCCATTTCCATTTCAATTGTTTTATTCTCTTGATGATATTGTACACTTTTGTTTGTTTTCTAATCCATGTGCAGGTCTTTCTATCTTGTCTTGTAATGCTGAGCATGTCTCCTTCCGTGGCTCTTTGGGTCACTCATAGCTTTTGTATCAATTGTGAGGTTATTATCCATGTTTTACCAGCATATGTTAGAGCAGGTAGCACACACTGATTGAAAACCTTTCTCTTCAGACATGGGAGGAGGTTGTTCTTGAAAATTATACTTAACTTGCCAAATGCCTGCCAATCACATTTAACAGGCCATTCAATTTCCTTTATTGTATCACCTTCCACTAAGATCTGCTGGCCAAGGTATATGTAGTGGACTATTTTGTCTAGTTCTTGTCCAGATATTTTTTCTTTATTTAGTGAATTTATTAAATGTAACTTGGCTCTTTTTCAGGTTTATTTCCAAGCCAAATGGTTCTTCTACTTTGTGCAGCTCTTGTACGTGTTTTTGTAGCTCTTCTGGTTCTTATGAGAAAAGAACAACATCATCTGAAAATCTTAAGTGATTTAAATAGGCACAACTGAATTTTGTTCCATCTTTTGCCCAGTCTAGTTTGCAAAATATTTCTTCAAGGCAGGCTGAGAAACGGATAGGTGATATTCTATCACCTTGACATACACTTTGTTCTATGTTGATTTCCACTTTAAGATCATTAAGGCAAATTATCGCCATTGTTTTTTCATATATTGATTGCAGTATACTTATGTAAGCAGTGTCTACGGATTAGTTAAGCAATGCATTAATTATTGCTTTCCGGAATACTGAGTCAAACGCCTTTTTGTAGTCAATGAAAGCCATGTACAGAGACATGGTGTACTTGTTGTGCCTCTCAATGACTTGCTGACTTGCTAAACAACCTGGATGTGATCCATTGTGCTATAGCCACTTCTGAAGCTGCTTGCTCCTTTGGCTATGCATCATTTAATGTTCTCAATATTCTTTTTGCTAAAACCTTGTAGATGATTGAAAAAAGCCTTATAGGATGACAGTTCTTTAAATAATATTGGGGCCCTTTCTTATGTATAAGAATCACTTTAGCAGTTTTCCATGCATTGGGTATGTTTTCTTCTCTGAGGCATCTCGAACATAGTTTTGCTGGTATCTTGTGTAAACTGTGAGTATCAGCTTTCAGCATTTCACCTATAACACAGTCATTTCCTGATGCTTTGCCACTTTTTATTGATTTTATTGCACTTGATACTTCCTGTCCTTCAGCAAAATCTATTAGTTTTTCACCTCTATTATCTCATTCACCACTTCCATATGGGCCAGTTATCCATATGCTTGCTTTTTCTCCAGGTATTGTTTTTGTCATAGTTTGCAGCAGAAATCAAATCCAGAAAGCACACACAGATAACTGATTTAGCAGGATTCATTAACTTCTTTATATACATAATGACACATGAGACATATATACAGTAACAAGAATAGTTCTTCCAATGTGGTAGAGAGAGAGATTGGTTTCAGTTCAAACACAGGCAGAGTACAGCAGAGAACAGTTTCGGTTTCGGTCAGCAGACTTGGTTTTTTTGCAACTTCTTGCACAGACTCAGAGCTACAGAGCCACACCCAGGTTCCTTCTTGTTTCAGTTTCTAAACAGCCTTCATTGGCTGACCTTATTACTATGCCCTATTCCAGTTCATGAATACTCTGACAGTTTTTCCTTAAACTACATACAGGGACTAAATGTAAAATGGGTAAGTTGGAAAGATCTTCTGCCTTTCACAAAAAAACTCATGCAGAGACCTCATGTTTGCTTGAAGAACTTCCTTCAGAGATATCCAATGCCTTCACATCCTCTAGGATAGTTAATGGTATGTAGTTCACATTTTCACCATTCAACAGCTGAGATCAATTACAAGAACATTTTTGGCCCAAATTAAAGAAGAAAATGTCAAATATGATGGGGATGGAGGGTGGGAAGAAACATGGTGTTTCTTTTTTAAAGGTATAGTTGTTTAAAGGTATAGTTGTTGTGTTTTTTTTTTACTTCCAACCTTTTGCTCTATTTCTCCCCCCAGCTGTGTGACATTACTTAGTGAAGACCCTGCTATGTAGGAGGTGATAGGTGACGGACTCCCTGAGGAAAGAGCAAAGGGAAGGAAGAAGCAGATGAAACAGACTGATTTAGTATGACTTGCCTGTGAATAGGAAGTTCTTCTATTTTAGGTTTTTTTCCTCTATCATTTAACAGTAATTTCTGATGGAAGAGAAAGTGGCTATAATGTTCAAGGACAGGAACAGGAAGAAAACTACCAGGAATCCACTTCCCACTGTGTGTCTTTTTATGGAACCACTTAGCAACTCACAACCTACATTTTGATACCATTATAGTAGAGAGTGTTAACGTCTGCCCATCATTTTTCCCCAAATTTGTTACATTCTCTGGAGACTAGAACATAAAGAAAATGTAAAGTTCCTTTGGATTACAGTTACCATTTTGGAGTTGAGCTGAGCTTCTAAGAATTGTGATGCTTACCTGGCATTATGCAAAATCAGATGTCGTGATGCAGCAGCAGCAGCAACAACAACCTGTCAGAACCTCATGGTGGCTCATTTGGGCTCTAATGTGGTCCTTTTGAAAAATAACATATTGTTTTAATTAGTCCTACGCATGATTCCATTCCATTAAAGCAAATCATCTTCTGTGGGAAAGCAATTGTTGCAGTGTGGTTTTCTAGTAAAGAAAAGCATTTAATATTTCCAATGACCCTACTTGCTCACTTGCCCACTTAACATGGATAACTATTCATTGTTTATCTGGTAAACCAAAGATAGAGCTCAAATTTGGGATAAAATAGTGAGTCATTCTGAGCAAATCCTGTATGAGAAGAATATCTTGCAGTTGAATGCATTTGAATGAAAAGAACAATAGCTCTGTAAACAAAGAGCTATTAGTTACTTTAGAGACATCCAGTTGCAATTTTAGAAAATGGTATGAAGTTTCGTGGTAGTACAAGTGATACTAAAACAGATAAACTGTAAACGACTATGTATTTTAGGGTTTACACTGATTTCAGGGTGCTGGCTTTTCAGATAATGTAGCTATTCAATTTTTCACATCATATTATACCTGAAATGGTTGAGTCGTATTTATATTGTACATGGGAAAATGTTGTACTTTGACTGCTAGGAAACAATAATGTGTGTGTGTATATATATACACACATAAACACACACACTGCATATATATTTTCTTTCTCTCTCTCCCTCCCTCCCTTTCTCCTTGTCTCTGTCTGTCTGTCTCCCTCTCTCTCTCACTCTCTCTCTCTCTGGCTCTCTCTTTCTCTGTGTGTCTGACTACCATAGGTAGCCAAATCAGTAAAAAAGTTTTAAAACATGTAGATACATCCTTTTAAATACCGCCAGGGTGTTCCTTTTTTTTCAGTAGGATTACCAAAAAGAAAATGTAGCTTTGTTCCTAACTTTTTTTTGTAGATAATTGCTTGCTTTTTCCTCTTATGACACAAATATTCTTTGATTAAATTTTTTTTTTGCCTGACTATAATTTGGTGCTTTGGTTGCGAATATGCTTTAAGATTATTTTAAAAAGGCAAAGATAAATTAGAGTAGTGAAGCGTATTTATGATAGACGAATAGGATGGAAAGTTTCCTCACTGTTAGCAGCCATTTTGTGAGTTGTGTTTGCAACTTATTCTTAATATTCCAAATTCAAAAAACTGCCTGCCTATTTCTGAACCAACATTTAACTACACCTGATCCTTTTCTTCCTAGACTTCCTGAGTTCAGTTTCAACCCTAATTATATTATGTGATTTTTCAGGTAATTCTTCTTCTTTATTTTGACATACAGACAAATAAAGTTGTGACCAGTAGAATAACATTGCAACATTATTTATGAAAATAGGATATACATGTAATAGAATAAGGCAAAAATAGGGGTCTACTTTCTACAAAGCACCTCCTCAATCTACACTGTTTTAGTGATTAAATTCAAGGTGACACCTTGATCTGGAAAATCAAAGGGTAGCAGTGGGCCTGCTCAATTCAGCTGGCCATTATGACCTCATGGAAGGGGAGAGGGGCTTGCTCTGGCCGAAGATATGCACAGAAGTGCCTTTTAAGTGTCTGGATTGAAATGAAGTGGTTGCTTTGATTTAGCACGTCGAAGAAAAGGTCACTTCAATTTACCACTTGGCTCTGAAAGGATGCTTTGATCAAAGCTTTGTTGAACTAAGTGCCATTTCAAATTTCTATAAAGCCCTAAATATTTAAACTGAAGCATTCACTGTTCAGAATAAATCTCCCTTAAATAAATATTGGACTCTTTTAAAGTTTGCGCGTATTTACATCCATGGGCAGTAGAAAGAAAATATGATAGATAGGATTGAGTCTGCAAAACAATGGTCAACCAGAGTAGCTGCAGACAGGGAAAAAAATTACTTGCTGTCATAAATCCTGAAATTAGAAATCCTATTTGATCGGAGTACATGTGGTTTTTTTTTTGGTTTTTTAAAAATCTCCCCAGATTTTGAGAGAGAGAAATAGGGTTGATTGTTTCTCCAAACTCCTCCAGGGAAAAGAAAAATTCTGCAACATATTTCTTAAGGGCAGAACATCTCCTTAGCAACTACAGTATGGTTATCAAACAAAGCAAAATAGGAGAGCTTTCCTTGGCAACCTCTTGTTAAATAAGTACAAGAACGTTGTGCTCACCAGTAGTAACTTATCTATAATTTTCTTCTCTCTGGAAAGAAACTCTTTTTTTATCAAACTGTATAAGGATTGATATTTGAAAATGAAAGATACTTTCTCTATCCAGAGCTTGGTCTTTTGTGACAATAAGAATAAGAACTATCTGACATTATTGGGCTGCATCACTGGGAGTTTTTCAAAGTGTAATTTCTACATGAGGATAAGGGGTGATAAACTAAATTATTTGCTTAGGTAGTTCTGTGCAACTTGGATTGAAGATAGCATCTGTGTCTACTGATTAGAAGACTGTCATTATTTCCCCTAAAGAAATGAAAAGATAACATTTGTGGATGCAAAAATTCTCACTGGCATAAGGAGCAGAGAATTTCTTGTGGAATCTTTTGAAGAGACAATAAAGTTTTCTAAAATACCTTAAACAAACCAAGAGTAGGCCAGCAAGAGTTGGAAAAAACAGGAGTTATCTACCGCATATAATGCAAGGATTGTAACAGTTACTATGTTGGACAGGCAAGCAGTAAATTATCAGATTTCGTCCATGAATAGGAACTAGCAGTCAAAGAGCTTGACAAAAGCTTCTTAATTTTTACAACACAGGGGTAGACTCAACCACAGTTTCAACTATGAAACTATTTGCATTTGAGATCAAGCCAAATCCAAAAAGTCCTAGGGAATTCCTGGAAACTTGGCATTCAGCCATCAGTAAACAGAAATAAACCACATTTGCATATCATTCAAAAAAAGAAAGGAACCTAGGAAGGAATCTAAAATACTAGAACACATCTCCTTCAACAGCCAACAAGCAGAGAAGTGGAATCAGCACCAGACTAAACAATCAGGCAGAAAACAATACTCTGATCAAGGAATAATCAAAAGGAAAACCACACCCCTATCAAAACTGGCAAGGCAAGGTACACTATATAAACAGATAATAAACTCCACAGTTATTGAGGGCTGTGAAAATATATACAGACCCCTCACATCCTGGACATAAATTGTTTCAACTTCTACCCTCAAAATGAGGCTAAAGGGCACTGCACAACAGAGCAACTAGACACAAGGACAGTTTTCCCTGAATGCCATTTTCTGCTTAACAACTAATTCCCACAACACTGTCAAATACTTTACTAAGACTGTATTACTATTCTTCTTCTCTTCCTTACTAGTATCTATCTCTTCCCACTTATTACTATAACCATGTGCTTTTCCCACTTATTACTATAACCATGTGCTTTATCTTTCAATTATATTGTTTTTGTTTCCTAGTATGATTTGATAACTTATTAGTAACCTTGACTATCACTAAGTGTTGTATCTTTTTATTCTTGATGAATGTAATTTATTCCCCTTATGTACACTGAGAGCATATACACCAAAGACAAATTCCTTGTGTATCCATCACACTTGGCCAATAAAGAACTGAATTCTATTCTATTCTATTCTATTCTATTCTATTCTATTCTATATAACTTGAAATATCTTGGGTAATTTTGGGAGATTTCTGCTGGTAGAAGAATTGAGACACATATTCAATTGAAGGGTTTGGATAGGAAAAGAAACATCTCCCTCCCTATGGCGGGTTAAAATTTTCTACTTTCCCCTTTTGTAACAGTTTTTCTAAATCACAATAATAAGGACAGCTGCCCAGGGAGCTATATAGAAATATAAAATATTTAATCTAGAAATATAACTATAAAATATATTTATAAATATAAAATCGTAGCTCAGACACTAACGTCTTAACTATAAAATATGACTAATTCGATCTAGCTAATTCAAAATTCATTGGGATTGCTTTGAAATTGTAGTAGAACATTTTTTTTCATTCTCATCTTCAATTAAGAATAAAGGACTATTTTGTTCACAACAGTCTATATTTTATATGAAGAATAAGATGGTTCCATATTTGGCCACTTGCAGAGTATGTGTGAAGAAACAAGCTGGGACCAGGGAACTGTTTTCTGTCTTTAAAACATGTTTCTTCTTTTATCAATCCAGGCAGGTATAATATTTTGCTTTTTTAATGTTTCCTAAAATATTTCATTCTTCTGGGAGGGGAGGGGCTTCCCACAATACAGACTATGTGACTAACAGAGACCCTCCTTTGCGGTTAAGATTTGATTTAACAATAGAAGTCAAATCCAAACACAAAAGAGTATTTGTGAAAAGATCAGCAGAGACAAAAGTGAGGATGCTCCTGACATATTCTATATGAATTTATAGTCTTACTCATTTCACAAAACCATATACAACCAAAATCTATTGCAAGTTATAGTTTTACCTACTGAGGCAACCGGTAAATTAATCTGGGTGTAGTACTCTCTTGATTTTATGAAAACAAAGATAATTCTGAATTCAAACAAATTTAAACCTTTATTGTCAGTGCACAACATATGTACAATGAGATTGGTTGAGCTCCCTCAGTGCATCCCCCCAACATAATACAACTCACAGTGAAGATAGAAAATCCCTAACCCAACAAATCATATTAACAAACGCCCAATCCTATTGCACCAGGGTGAACATGTTACATGATGTACCAGCCCTGCAAGTCCATTGTACTCCATAGTTATGCTGTTATTTTGCATTCAGGAGTCTTGACAGCCCATGGATAAAAACTGTTCTTCAGCCTGTTTGTGTGGCTGGCTATGCTTTTATATCTCCTTCCCGATGGTAGGAGGGTAAAGAAGTGCTAACCAGGATGTGAGTCAAAAATAATAATTCAAAACAAAGATAATTCTGAAAAGTATTTTCTTTCAGATAAATGTTTATATCTAACAGGCTCAATATAGGAATTTCATTTTCTGTTCTCTTTCAACATATTTTAAATTAAGATTATTTTAAAATTCCTATAGAGAACCAAACAATTGTACAACCCACCTCCCCCAAACCTTCAAAACCTGTTATTTGCACAATAAATCATATAGAAAATTGACTTATCTGAGTACATTATCACCTGTCTTGGTGTAGGAGTGGTGGGCAAAAGATGTACTGGAATAACTTGACTTCTTACAATTGCCATAATGGAACAGTCAAAGTAAAAAAAAACTTCTGATTGCCTATGAGTTAAATCAGTTTCTGAACTGGATGAATTTTCTTTTATGTGGGAACATCTACAAGGACAATTCTGCCTTCAAATGGCTAAACTTGCTGTTTTGATTGCTTTTCATTCATGCTGGACTGGATCATTTATTTTCACTTTGAAATAAAAGTTTCCATATGCACTCCTTCAGGATGGAATAAATAGAATGGCTTTGAATTAAAATTAATTATTTCATTAAGTTTAATATCATTTAGGGTATGCTTCTGGTAAATATAGCTCACTTAAAAAAAAATCTTGGTGAATACCAATATCCTACTTTCACTATAGCCACTCAGAATTCATGAATGTTGTGTTATCAGGGTTCTTACTTTCTTGAAGCACCACAATTCTGTGTGTTTTATTCTATGCACTGTTTCTGTTCCTTTCCTAAGCACTAAGACCTTCAGCTACAGCAACAGGGAATGATGTTAATCAGAAAATTGGTTCAGGCAATATTTCTGGTTCATGAATATGTCACTGAAATCAGAATCATTTGCAACTTTTTTTTAAATTGCAGCAGAACAATTCAATCAGTCCATGGAATAAAAGAGGCTTGTGTTTATTTATAGATGTATTGAATTTATTTATGTAGGTTTTTTTTAATGGTACTTGGGTTTAATATAGACATGAGTTTTCAAACATATCCGGGAACTGTCACTTCATTCTTCTAAGGTCTTGGATACAATTTTCCAGAGAATGTGATATTTTTGGGTCATACGGTCATTTTAGTGCAGAAACCATTTCTGTGCTTCATGCAGAGCGTTGGTTTTGTGTACGTGCTTGTATAGGCATAAGACAACTGAGTGTTATGTGAATTTTTTGTTGAGAAGTAAACTTTGTCTCCAAAAATACTACTGCTACATGAGACAGCTGGCCTATTGCTTAACATGGCTACACTGATATTATTAATATATGACATAAAAGATTTGAACCAGATATTTGCAATGAATTTCAAATGCAACAGTTTTCTTCTTTTAAAAAAAAAACCTTTACAGTACAAATGGAAATTCCTTTGCTTTATTTAAAGAGGGTTGTTCAGAAATATTGCTTCTCTGTTATAGAGTGAAATATACTATCAGAGAGACATACTCTCTTGCAAAATACAAGGAACATCACTTTTCTTTACTCAACTGGGAATTTATCCCTGAAATCTGGCTTGAGCCTGAGAATTGAGCCTGAGAAAAGTTGCTCTTTTCATGACATATTGGTCCAGGTTGACTATATTACATTACACATAGACAGGAGACAATACTCTAGATATTTAAACACTCATCCAGATTTTTAGTAGACAAAAGTTTTCAAACACTTATTCCCAAAATTTAAAAGAAATCAGTCCTACTGGACAATTATACTAAATGCATGCTATCTTAAGCTCTCAGAGAAAAAGATACCATGATCTTTCTGCACTAATTAGTCTGTTCTCTATGTTAGCTTTCAGGTTCTCAAAATAAAATACAGTCTAGTTTAAAAAAGAAATAGGTCTCCATTTCTGGTTCTCATAATGAATGGATAATAGCAACATTTAGAATAGCAATAGCACTTATATACTGCTTCACAGTGCTTTTCAGTTCTCTCTATACAGAGTCAGCATATTGCCCCCAACAATCTGGGTCTTCATTTTACCAACCTCGGAAGGATGGAAGGGTGAATTAACCATCAGTCACTCAGAATCGAACTGCTGGAGTGAGCAGTGAGTTCGCCTGCAGTACTGCATTCTAACCACTGCACCACCACAGCTCTGAATGATATGTTCTTAAAAGAGATATAATGTTGTTCCATGGGCCAGGCATGTTTTTACTGAAAAGGAACCTAAGCAATGCTCATAGACCCTAGTCGTAGTGGAGAAAGCTTAGGGATTTCAGGTATTTAAGGCTTAGCACTTCCTTGGTGCACTGCTTTTGACATTGAGGCTACAAGCAAATGAAAATAACGTTTTGTCTCTGTAAATTGTCTCTGTCCATTTGCTAACATCAAACTAACTCATAAGAACCTGTGTCCTGCTGAGATTGCCATCTAATGGGTACAGATTCACACATATACTTCCTTACAAGTAGCAAGATCTAAGCCAAGTTGACAAGTGCTCAAATGTCTCTTAATTATTTGAACCCAGCTTAAGTATAATGACCCCCTCATACAAGATGAAAGGGAGCATCTGAACTGAAAAGGATGATAGTGGCAAAGCCATTGCTTCAATTGCTTCTTGAGGAAAAGTAACTGCTAGAACTCATATGTGGCTATGAAATGAGAAGTGGTGCATTTTAATAGGAAACTTTTCCCAGGAAACTCAAACAAAGCCTTTTGTGGTTAGAAAGATCATCTTCTTTTCTAAGTTAACATTTAAAAAGTAGGAAATATCTTCTTTAAGAAGGAGACTTAAATATTCCACTCATTTCTCATTTCACTGACTATTTCCCAGGCTGTGTTTACATGGATAAAGTCTAGCATAGAAATGATGAATGCACCCGACCCTTCCAATGTGCACTGCTGAATAGTAGAGAGTACAGAAAAAAGGGCAGTTGTGCCACTAAATCAAAATACAAAAAAGAATTGGGAAAAATTCTAAATTCTGCAGACTACACTGGAAGACCACCATTTTGTCAATAACTTAATTATTGTTCAGAAAAATAACCACACCGTACTAATTAGATTACATATTCCTAGTTAAAATGGCTAGCTTATTGACAGCAGTTAATTTAGCAGAGAAGAACATGAAATAAACTGGAACCTACTTTATAGGAATTATTAAAATTTCTTCTGTGAAAGTGGAGAGACCCACTGACAGAGAGTTCGGCCTGGTTTTGCACATGAAAATATATGTATAATGGGATTGCAGCTAAATTAAATTTGTTATGAATATTCCAAGGTCTTTTTAATTATGATGCGCAGATAAATTTTACCACTGTGAAATACCTAGGCTTCAACAATAAACATTATTGTTTAAGTCTGTAGGTACTGACTTCAATTTGTCTCCACAAGGACACAGCAGAAGCGATGTGATTCTGTTCAAAATTGCTTTGAAGAAATACTTTATGTCTACTTGAAGCATCCTCATTTCTTTTAGATCTCTCATATATTAAAAGTTAGAAAAAGCCTTCTTTTCAGATTCTGCCCATATTCCCTTGACTTGGCAACTGCTGTAGACAATAAGAACATCTTGCAAAGTTAAATGCATGCTTCACTCAAACGTTTATGGAACAAAAGTTCCATCATAGCTGTACAATAGATCATAGAAAAATAGTGGAACTTTTTGGCAAAACATAGTCATTGAATAATTATAAGTAAAGAGATGGAACACTGATTATCTACCCAGACTAGATGATCTACCCTCTGTGTATGCAAACACAGCACCTGAAAGACAAGGCCAGGCTAAAATGACTTACTGGTAGAGGATCTGTTGATGGCACATGTGGAATAAAGATGTCCAACCAGGCATAATCATTCCAGGATAGTCCCATAGATAAAAAATTTAAAATATTTGTTGCAGAGCTTAATACTATTGAGAAAACGTACACTAGACATAACAGCAACATAAAAGATTTCAAGTGTTCCTTACCCCTGGGATGAGGTATTTCATCACAATTTCTTTGCCTTTCTCTCCCAATTTTTCATCTGGAAGTACTTCATATTCTGCCTAGAAAAATGATGCAAAATGATAAATTGTGCTTCGTATTTTGCAAATGCACAAATATGAATGTTCATGAATTCATATACTGTATATAAATATTCATATACGGTACTTTTTCCGTGGTTGCAAATAAAAACCACATAGCACAAACATTGGTCTCCTCCAGGGATGGGTTCTAACTTACCTTGCCACCGGTTCGCTGCCTCCCACGCCTCGTGGGCATGCGCAGTAGAAAAAAACCTGGAAAAAAAGGCCGAAAACAAGATGGCAACACTTGCGCAGTGCCGGAAACCCACCTTCCGCGCATGTGTGGAAGAAAAAAAACCTGGAGAAAAAAAGAAAAAAAAACCAAATGCAAAAAAAAAAGATGGCGGCATCCATGGACCAGAACCGGCTCCGTGACGTCACCAGAGGCCTACTACCTATTCGGTAGAACTAGTCCGAACTGGTAGGAACCCACCTTTGGCCCCCTCACATTCACCCATGATAAAGGAACAGATCCGCATAGTGGCGTACAAACTTTTACAAACCCCTGTATTTCTTTGCTTCTCATCATGCATAAAGATGTATATGAGGAAGGACTGTAATAACAATAAATATATTTTTCAACTGTTTTGAATTTAAATCCATGGTAGCACTATGAAAATCTGTACCTGATGAAACTTGCACTCTCAAAATACTCTTCAGCCTTAAAGGTCAACTGTCTGCTGAAATTTTGGAACAGACTTAGGTGGGCAGAAAAAAAGCTAGAAATAAAGACACAAGTGGGACCCCTCAAACTAGGCAGGATCCATATTAAAATGGAACCAGTTTACCATATCCTCTCTGCATATGTTCATTCGTGTGTGTATTTATATGTTCATATTTAAATGAGTTAAAATGGTGTGGTTTTGATATTTTCGGTCTAAACGTGGTTATAATTCCATGGGTGTGTGAAAAGGATTCGCAAAGGTTAGAGTCTCCCAGATAAATGCCAAGCCAATTACTTCTTATTAATGACAGACAATGAACTTTGGCTCTGCAAAAATATACATTCTGTGTGGTATGACATAATATAATAAATCATATTTGATCATGAGTTGTTTTAAATGGCAAACTAGCACTTTTAGCAATCTAGTGCATTTTTGGGGGTAGAGATTTTCCCCCCTGTGAAAGATGCTACATGATCTATTTTAAAAAGGGCAGTTCACTATTTGAAGGCATTTTTTTTTTGAAAAGGTGTCCAAAGTTTTATTTGAAAAGTATATGTAAAAAGAATAGCAGAAGTCTTGAAACTGTTCTTTAACTTACTATATTTCAAATAATTGATTTATTTCTATACATCTAAATGCACATTTGACAACTTTGCCCTACAGAATTCATGCTGAATCATCTTTATGAGAATAATTTCAGCTTTTAGGAAACATAGTAGTGTTTCTTATTAAATTTACCAATGGCTGATTTGAATCTAGGACATGTTTACGAGAAAAATATTCAGAAAAATTAAGTTTTGTAAATATGGATAAAATTGTTTTTAAAACATTCCCCCCCAATCCGTCTCTGGATCCACACATTCCTTTTCTACATCGCTTCCCAAAAAATTATTGATCTATAGGTCCATCTTTCAACTTGGTGTCATCCAGATGTTCAGGACTTCACAGTGGTGTCCAAATCAAACCATTGTGATACCAAATTGATGACAATGATGCAACCTCCCAAATGCCACAAATAAGTATTAGCATCAGGATGTCTGTTTCAGGTATGGAAATTGTGACATTTGGGTGATTATGTCTGTGTGGACGTGCCATTCTTTGTCCATCCTTCCAACAGACACATTTATTTCATTTTCCAGGCATTATTGATCTTACTATCTAGGAATTAACAAACATCTCAGGATTTATAATGTTTTATATAGGAGTTTTAAAGATTTTGGTTTTTCATCTTCATAAACTACATCTAGGGCACTCTGCAGTTCATGAAATTAATGTAATTAATGAAATTCTAAGATCCTCACTGCTTTTTCAAAGAAGAAATACACACTTTGTGTTCAAATCTGAAGCTGTTTCTGTCATCAGATCACATGGGAAGAAGGACAAAGCAACTGGGGCAAACCTTCTGAAGCTGCCTCTTCAAAGTGATTCAATGAAAAGCATTTCATGTGCACTAATGCACACACTACTCCTTCAAATATTTTACTTAAGTTCTTTAAAATGAGCAGCACTTCCAGAAATAAGTCAATATCGAAATGAAGACCACTGAAGTCAAAAGAGAAAACTCGAACTGCATTCTTCAAAATGAAAAAGACTGAAAATCAGGTTTGTCGGATGCTACATCTTTTCTATCCTGCTCTACAGAGTAGAGAGTTGGCCTCTGACAAAAAGCCACTTGAAGAGACTAGAAGCATTTGAAATGTGGATTTACAGGTGGCTGTTACATATATGTTGGATTGACAAAATCAGAAATGAGGTGGTGATAAGCTGCCTGGGAAAGCCAAGGGAAATCACCAAACCATAAAAAAGAGAAAGTCAGAATATTTTGGACATGTGATGCGACACCCAGAAAAATATGCCATACTTCACTTCATCATATAAAAGAAAGATTGAAGGCAAACGAGGTTGAGGCAGAATAAGAGCATCATGGCTTCAAAATCTAAGGGACAGGTTTGGACAAAACTCAACAGCACTTTCGTGTGACTGTTGATAAAAATAGGATCGCCAGCATGATTGCCAACATCTGATGACGGATATGGCGCAAGAAGAAGAATCGAAATGAAATTATTTTTCTTCCATCGACTGATTAAGGTTTACAAAAGAATTCATCATGTGAAAAACATTCAGGAGAATTAGATTCCTGATTTTGCCAACGAGAACTCTCATGACCACCTGAATAGTTGAGGCTCTGCACAATGTCCTTAGAATATCATATCACCTTCATTTCAGACCATGAAAATGTTCTTGGTAGCAGAGTAAAACTGTTTCTATATTCCCCAGAGCATTTCAGTTCATTGCGCTTTTTTAAAAATCACCTCAAAAATAGACCTACGATGAAACAGCCATTCTTATCATACTATTATCTCAGAATATTTTAGAAATCAGCAGTACAATTACATTTCCCTTATTAAATAGCACTATGAAATAAACGTTCATACTGCAAGATAAGCATGCTTTAGATAAGAAACACACTGACTGTTAAAATAGACATGACTGCAACTCTTCCATTCCTATTAAATGCAAGAGGATGAAGCAATTAAATACCCATAAAGTCAGTACAAAGAGACTTGCAACGTTCTTTCATAAAATTTCTTGTCCATTTAGATTTTATCAGGCCACAGGTCATGTTCCTCTTCAAAGCACCAATAGACAAGAATGTTTATAGCATCTTAATGATGCTTTTTCCATCGTCCCACCAGCATCACCCTTTGGAACCCATTTCAGAGATTAAAAATCATATGCATAAAAGAGCTATTAAAAAAAAAAAGCTTAGAAAATCTGGAGTCTTATCTTCAACCGACACAATTCATGACTGCTGCAAAGAGAGAATAGCACATGGCAAGGAAGCCGAAGTCCTGCTGATATACAAAAAATGTTTAATCTAAGGAGGAAATATTTCCACTTTAGTTTCTAGGCATTTCTATACAGAGAGACAGTCCTTGACATGTTTTTATGACTTAATCCAACACAATTCTGGTCCTAACCATTATGGCTCAGTAAATTTCCCTTTGCCACATTTTCTATTTATTTATTTATCACTTGAAAAGATATATTTCTTTAGAAAAAGTGATTAGTTTCGTCTAAGAATTGCTTAATTATTATTATTTATTTTGGATGTTTTAATTCCACCTTTATTACAACCAGGGGTGGTTTGTGAATGTTTGCTGACGGTTTGCTCAGGGTCGCACTGCGTGTGCACGTGCAAAGAGCATTGCTATGTGCGTGCCTGTGCAGCAATAAAAAACTAGCTTCTGTGCATGCGCAAAATCAAAGATGGACACAGATGGAACAGCTTAATGACGTCACCAGAGTTACTACCAGTTCTATAGAACCAGATAGAACCGGTAGGAACCAACCTCTAATTATAACCCAAGCTGGCAGACACACCCACTACTTCCTCCTCCTACTATTTTCTCCGCAACAACAACACTGTGAGGTGAGTGGGCTGAGAGAGAACGTCACACAGCTGGCATGGAACTAATTAATCCTAGAAACTATACTGTTTAGTAGTGTATATTGGAGGTGGAGACTCTTTGAGAACCATATGCAATGAAATTTCATTTTAATTCATGCTGATTAGTGTACATTCAAGGTGACAATAAAGTTATTCTAAGCCTAAGTCTATAAAGGAATAAATTCACAAACTTGATAAAGTGCATTTGCGCTCAGATATTTTGTAGTCTTAACAGCAGAATATGGCAGACCCCATCAAAATTTCCCCTCAGGTTCAACCCATTTTGGTTGGGGAATTCCCATGACATGTAATGTAACTCTGCTTTATTGTCTTTTCTTCCAGATGATTAAAAAAAAACAACCCACAAGGTTTTATGTTATATAAGTTGGCTTCAAAAGGTTGTTTCATGTGGCTTATCACTCAATACCCAGAGGTTTTATGAAGAAATAAAAGCTATCCCGGAACAACCAAAATAGAAACGTTCTGCAATAGTCCTCTTCCCCAATTCCTCCCAAAGCAGAAGTATTTCATTTACTTTATTGGGGGGTGGGGGATGTTCTTTACCTAACTGCAGTAAATATTGTTCTTTTTGCAGGATCCATTCTAAATCAGTCACCGAGACCAGAGTTTTAATTTTCCATTTGATCCCTTCACTGTGATATTTCATAGTGCCACATTCACAATGTCATTTTGAGAGAGTTCATGCTCTAATGTGGTGTTCATGTGTATATATGAGTGTGCATATATCTTACTTTGTAACTCATAAACCTAAAAGGTATTCTAGAACCCTTGGATTTCCTGACAATCTCCTCCCTATCCAAGTGTACCGGTGCCTACTTTTTCTGAGGCTGGATCAGATTCACCAGGTTTTGCTACCTCTCACGAAAACATAGCAATGCTCTTATTTAAATCTAGGGTCAGACTACCTTCAACTTATTTAAATCTAGGGTCAGACTACCTTCAACTTATGCTATGGTTCCCATATCTCAAAACAGAATAATGTAATAATGAAAACAAGTAAACCAAAATGCCCAAAATGATTGGAGGAGCATAGGAAGACCATAACTGATAGTTTGGAGTAAAGTAGGGGATGTTAATGAGGCAAGTGGAAAATATGGCAGGGGATATCTTACAAAGTTGTAAGTTAGTATTTCTATAGTCAGTACATAAACTGTGGCATTTTTCATCTATCAGATATGGTGATGGTTACAATTTTAGATGACTTTAATAAGGGGTAGATAAATAAACAGAAGATTGGGCTACCATTACTGGGAGTCACATACTGTCTCCTGAATAGCAGCTGCTAGGAAGGGCAATGGACAAAGACACATATACTTGGCTACACAGATTTTCCTGACAGTTAAAACAATTAATCAGTGGTCGAGCAGGGCTCTTCTTATGATCTAGAATCTGAAAAGCTTGTTGATGTCTTTTGGGCTTTAACTATTTTTCTTTCTTTGACGTGTATAAATCTACATAAACTAGTCCTTGACTTAAGAGCACAATTCCATTGCTAAAGCAAGGTGGTTGAGTCGTGCCTGATTTTACAACTTTTATTTGCCATGGCTGTTAAGAGAACCATTGCAGTTGTTATATCAATCATGTAATCATTAAGCACATCCAGCTTGCACCATTGACTGACTGCTGGAAATTGACTGGTAACGTTGCCTATACATGCCGGTTGCCAAGTGGCTGAATTTTAATCATGTGCCTGGGGAATGCTGTGACGGTTGTAAGTTAGGACCGGTTGTAAGTCACCTTTTTCAGTGCTATTATCATTTTGGTCTCTAAATAAATTGTTGTAAGTCAAGGACTACCTGGAGTTCCATATAAGTGGGAACCAAGAACAGTGAACCTGGCCCTCTATTTTTAGATAACCCAATTTCACCATCTTTATCAAATATACACAGTCTAGGATTAAGGGAATTTTCAATACCTAAAATGGAGAGACCTCCAATAGACAAGAGACTGCTTGGCAGGTAGATGTAATATATCAGTAGTACAACAAATGGAGTTGTCCATGTAATGATTTATGGGGGGATATAATGGTCTTCTGCTGTCTGGGTAATGGCAATATTAGTACTCACAATAGAATGAAGAAATAGTGATGTTTATATTGTGCAGTATCCAAGTTCTCAACAGGTTTCATATACACCAGTGTTTCTGAACTGTGCAACTTTAAGATGGCTGCTGGGGAATTCTGGGAGTTGAAGTCTACCCATCTTGAAGTTGCCATGTTTGAGAAACACTGACATACACTTTTTTCAGTAGTCCAACAAACCGCAAAGCATTTACCTTTAAGAGAGTGGCTCAGCTAAATAGACTGAGACTTGCCTAAGGCTAGCAACAGAATTCACAGAACAGCTAATCAATAGAGGACTTCTGGGTTGTACTCTCTGAATCCTACATTTATTTGCTTGAGTAAATCCTACTCTGTTTAGTGGTTAAGTTTAATCCAAGACTGAGCGTGCATAGAACCAAAGCTTTAATCACTATCCCACAAGTAATGCTATATAGGTCCATATTAGTCAAATTATCCAGAGTTATTCCACAACATTATCACTCAGGAAGCAGCCACTGAAACATTACAAAAAAGTATTTGCTTTTCAATTGCTTTTGAATTTGCTGAATTATTTTGATTTGCTTTCTCTACTATACATGCTATGTTAAATAGCTCTAATGTTAAATTTCTAAGGTGTAAGTCTAACACCTTAGCAACATTAGGATGGGTACTTACAGTATATATAAAATTAAAAATTTGACCACAGGGGATGGTCAAAAGAATAAACGGTGGTCACAACAGTGCAATCAAATCTCTGCCGGTTTTTATGTGCATCACACTGTTAAGGCTGCCCTCTGCTTTTTTTTTCAGCACACCTGAAGTAATTCCTGATATAACTATTTCTAACGTAACATATTTATTAATTTTGTATGCCACCAGTCTGACTCTTACAGTGACTCTGAGTAGCTTGCAATATAATAAAAAGGTAAAAAAAGAGATAAATTAAAATTAAGAGGATTAAATAGGAAATGGGGAAAAAAATCCTCCAAAGGGATGGGCAATACAAGGGTGCTCACTTCCTCTCTACCCCATCAGCCACCCACAGTCTAGAAGCCTCTATTGGGGCCCCAGGACAGCTGGGAGAACCAAATTTTTAAGCACCTCCAGAAGGCTAAGAGTGTGGAGGCCATTTCATCTCAAGCAGGATATATTCCAGATGGCAGGAGCCACAGTAGAAAAAGGCTTTTCTCCTGAACCCCCTCAGCTGAAACTCTTCGCCAGATGGGATTGAAAGTAGGCCTCTGCTGCTGAAGCAAGAGAGATAGGCTAGTCCCATTGAAACGAGATGGCTCCTCAGTTGTATATTGAGCATGGAGGACTAAAGGCTTTGACAAAAATCAAATCAATAAGGGCAATATATACATGTAGTCCTCGACTTACAACAGTTCATTAAATGACCGTTCAAAGTTACAACAGCACTGAAAATAGTGACTTGCGACCATTTTTCACACCTAGGACTATTGCAGTACCCCAATGGTCATGTGATTCACATGCAGATGCTTTATAACTGACTCACATTTATGATGGTTGCAGTGTTCAGGAGTCATTTTGCGACCTTCTGACAAGCAAGGTCAATGGAGAACCCAGATTCACTTAACAACCAGTTACTAATTTAACAAGTGCAGTGATTCACTTAACAAATGTGGCAAAAAAAAAAGTAGTAAAAGGGACAAATTCACTTAACAAACTTTCCACTTAACGACATAAATTTTGGGCTCAATTGTGGTTGTAAATTGAGGACTACCTGTACATTGCTCATACGTATTCAGACACAAGTAAACATGAAAACAGAAATATACATATACACAAGCCTGGATATACAGTAGAGGAGAAAGTTTAACAGTGGAACTACAAAAGTTATGGAGGTACATTCTGTGAAAGAACAAAAAATAATAATAATGAAGAAAATCTTTGTACCTGCACAGAGAGGCCCAGAAGATACAATAAACTCTTGAAGCATTAAGAAAAACTAACTTACCACTGAATCAAGAAACTTAATACAGCATTCCAGCTCCAGGCGAGTCTCACAGAACTGCCGGAAGAGAAATCTTCCTATTGGTTGCTTGTCACATAAGCTGCAATAATCTCTCTCTGGAGGAAATAAGAAGAGAAGGGAAGGAAAGTGAAACACTGGAGTGCTTTTTACATCTGGTTCAGTTTGGAAAGACTGGGTGTATGATTCAATTTTTTTTAACCTTTAAAAAACATCAAACCAGTTATGAATGCTGCAAATTGAAAAACTCATAAAGGCATGAGGGATAGAAGTCAGTCACTTTTTCCAGAGATCATGCCCTGGTTGCAGAGAAATTAGTATGGGATTTAATTAAACACATTCCAAGAATTTTGATTTTATTTTTTGCCATTAAACTAAAAGGAAAAATGCATTGTTTCTGGCTCTTACAATTGCAAAGAAAGGCTTAAAACTGTGCGGATGAAACCTGCTGAAATCTGAGAAACAAGACAGGAAAGCTATCTCAGGAGGGTTTCCAGTAGTCAGAAAACTTCAGAGTCCTTTATAGTTGCTTGCAACAGTACAATGCATTACGCCTTCTAAATGCTTTCCCACCATCTGCAAATGTGTGTAGTACAGTTACTTCTCGACTTACAATAGTTCATTTAGGGACCATTCAAAGTTATAATGGCACTGAATAAAGTGACTTATGTCCATTTTTCACAGTTTGCAACCTTTGCAGCAACTCCATGGTCATGTAATCAAAATTCAGATGCTTGGGAACTGGCTCATATTTATAACGGTTGCTGTGTCCTGGGGTCATGTGATCATTGTTTACGAACGTCTGACAAGCAAAGTCAATGGGGAAACCAGATGGGGTTACTAACTTATCAACTTCAGTGATTCACTTAACAACCGTGCCAAGAAATGTCATAAAACAGGGCAAAACTCACTTAACAAATGTCTCACTTAGCAATATAAATTTGGGGCTCAATTGTGGTCATATGTCGAGGACCTGATAGCCCACCAACTGTGCTTTATTGCTACTGAGATCCTGCAACAGAATAGAACTAAATAAGCAATATTGTAACTGCTGTGATGTGTGTGTGTGTGTGAGTGTGCGCGCGCGTGTGCGTGGTGGCTCAGTGACTAAGATGCTGAGCTTGTCGATCAGAAAGGTCGGAAGTTCGGCGGTTCAAATCCCTAGCGCTGCGTAACAGAGTGAGTTCCTGTTACCTGTCCCAGCTGCTGCCAACCTAGAAGTTTGAAAGCATGTAAAAATGCAAGTAGAAAAAATAGGAACCACATTTAGTGGGAAAGTAACAGCATTCCGTGCACCTTCGGAGTTTAGTCATGCCGGCCACATGACCATATTTTATGGACTGAGACTGGAGTATAGAAAGTGCAGCAACAATGGTCTACAGCAATGGTTCTCAACCTGTGGTCCGCGGACTCCTGGGGGCCACGATGTCATCCCAGGAGGTCTGCAAAGGTTTGAAGAAATGATTTAAATCTTAATTTAAACCTTGGGGTGGAGTTCTGTGACCATAGTTTGTGGGCCACCAAACATATTTAAAGGAGGCAGGATCTGTGGTGAAGAAAGGGTTGAGAACCACTGGTCTACGGGATTTAGAACACAGTTCCAGATGTCCTGGGAAAACTGGATGGAGGAGGGGGGGGGAAAACAGTGTATCATCAAACACACAGCTGAAAGACTCGTAGAACTTGACATCTGCTGCTGCAGCATCTGGACTGCAATAACAGAATACTCCAGTTGGCATTGTTCTATTTTGATAGCAAGAGCCCTTCACTTCTACAATACCATGTGGTTTTTTTTAAAGTAGTGTAGCCTTTTTAAAAAGTGTCCTGAATTTCTTCATATTCAAAGGGGCTTCTGGTTACTGTAATGACAGCAAGCCTGAAAAAAGGCATATTAAAAATAATTTGGGATAAATGCAAAAACGGACATTCTAAATCATCAAATCCTTGGCAACATTCATTTATCAGAACAGAATGAACTTGGTGGCAATCTTCTTCTTTTTTTTACAAATCCATAATTCCTGCTGTCTTTTAAGAAGCACAAAATGATTTCTAAGTCCTTGTGCTTAAAAGGAAAGTAAAATGAAGCAAATACAATGGTCTATAGTTCTGGGATGATGTATATCAGGCCCATGACTAATTTTCTGGAAAATACATGTTTATGAAGTAAGCATGCAGAGAATTGTTCCAAAGGCACTTCACATTTTAAGTGTGAATGAGAGATGCCAAGAAATATATTTTTATCCCTCATCTTTTTTGAAGGACCATTTGAAAAACTGAAAAGGACTTCACATGCAAAGTACTTGAGACAGACAGATGAGGTTTGAATTTGATGCATTAGCAAGTTTTGAGATTAATCTTGAAAATACTTTGGTATCACTGTATATGCAGAATAGCATGTTATTTCAAAATAATTATGTGAAGACAGAATGAAATTAAAAAATATATATGTCAAAATGGGACAAATTACAATTGTCATGTTGGTAGAATTTCTCTGATTAAAGTCAATGTTTTAACTAGATCGTTATTTTTGTTCCAGACAATACTTATTTTGAAAACTGATGTACCATTTAAACAATATCAGAAGATATAGCTAAATTTGTATGGAGGAGGAAAGTAATTGAGTTAGCGTATTTTTTGCACTATAAGACAGTCCGGACCATAAGACGCACCTAGCTTTTGGGGAGGAAAACAAGAAAAAAAAATCTGCCTCCCAGCAATTTGCCTCCTTGCAGCAAACAGCCTGGTCAGCTTCAGCACAGCCTGATTTAACACAAGCAGCTGATTGGCGGTTGGATCGGCGTACCAGAATACCACCGATCAGCTGTTCTAGGCTGCAGGAATCACCACCGCCCATCCCTGCTGCCTAGAATGAGCTGAAAATGGGGTGCGTGGAGAAGGAGGCGATAGGTGGTGGCGATGGCGATCCCCACAGCTTTGCACCTTGTTTGCAAAGTGTCTCTCAAAGAGAACAAAGCGGGCATGGTGCACCCAGCACTGCTGTTTCTTTGCAACAGCCGAGGGCCTCTTCTGCTTGGTGCTACAAGCTGTGGGGAGGGAGGGCAGCGCCACGGAGACACTGACAAGAACTGGCTCTGTGACATCATCACTGAGCTAGTAACAGTTCCTGCCGGTTCTTAGAACCCACCTCTGTTGGACGGGCTATACTTAAGAGTGTAGAATAAATATAAATTTAGGTTTAAACAGAATTATATGCTAATGAGCATGTTAATGTTAAAAGGTCCAACCTTGTGTTGAGAAATGAGACCAAAAAGAGATGGTAAAAGTCTGTATGATAAAATAACAATTGAAAGCTAGGTGGTGTCATGACTGAGAGGCTTTGAGGTATCAATTGGCCATCAACTGGCTGTACCCATTTGTTCAAAATTCACCCAGTCCTGAGTAGCCTTTCTGCCTCAGAAAGGAGGGCTTGTCGCCCACAGCAATTCACAGCAATGCACTTTGATTTGTCATGTTCACTAGCAAATTTACAGCTCTTTTTATGGAGGTGAGTTAGACATTCAAATGTAGCTGCCTCCATTTAAATACAATAAGGACATGCACTAATCCACCTAGCTTTTAAAAGGATGAAAGCTGTTTCCCTTCAAGGACTATTCTTTAAAAAGAATTTATCCACTGTTTGATTTGAATCAATAAACATTGCACTTGCTGCCATTAAATGTTAGACTAAGAGGCATAACTAGAACATCAACCATTGCCAAGTGGAGTCAACTAAGAGAGGATAGCAAGAGTTAATTTTTCCTACTGATAAAGTTTAAGTACAAAGAATCGTCTTGGTATTCGCTTCTCAAAAAAATTTAAGCTCGGTGCTCATTACTCCTTGCAGAACACCCATCATATAAACATGGCCAGAATCCAAAAAGCTACTTTAGCAATTTTAAGGTTCAAGCACACCTGGCAAGATTTTGACTTTTGATTTTCTTTGAAATACGCATCTTTATGTTATAATGCAAAATGGTTTTGAAAGACGTCTCAACGCCAATATGGAGTGAAGGATTCGTGTTGATGTTAATTTCTCTTTATTTGCAAGGAGAATAATCCAGTTTTAGTATCTGGTTTCAATTTAATAAATAAATGCCATTTTCCCTTACCCCCCCCCCCAAAAAAAGCCAATGTAGCCAGTGAACTAAATGTTGCTGTACAATCTTTTGGGTTACAGTTATTGTGAGAATTTATTTATAATATACTTTCATTAAAGAAAAACCTACCAAAAAAAAGGGACAAATAAATTGCCAACAATTGGTAAATTATGTGACATAAAGTCAATCCTGACTCTTAATAATCATATAGAAATATTTGTCCATGACAATCTGTCACTAACCTGGTGTTTCAATTTCTCCAGCAATGCACTTATAGCCACTTTATCCTACTACCTTGCTGCTGGTTGTCTTCTCCCTTTCTGTTTTTCACAAAATATCTTAATATCTATTACATACAGTGAGAATGATGATGATGATAATCTTATTACATAGTGATGCACGCGGTTTTCCCTGTGTAGAAATAAAAGTTGGATTTTGAAGAAAATAAAAAGGTTGAAAAAGTATTGATGCCTTTGAACTTTGGGTGGGAGTAGAATACTGTGGCTAATTCAAAACCCTCAACAAATAGTCCTCAGGCGAAATCAATCCAAGGTGGTGGATCCAGGAGAGATAACCCTTAGGGGAGAGGGTTATCATATTCAGAACACTTTATATGAAATCATGGCTTTATAGAAAAATCTGTAATGTTGGGAGAAGTGGCTTAAAAGAAGACAACCACAGATCAGGAAAGCTGATTAGGGGTCCTCGTGAAAAACTGGGACTGTTGTGAAGGGCCACTGCCATTGGTTCAGCCCCACAACTGCCTCCACCAACATTGTCCTGCCTCACCACTGCACATGGTCTTGTTGCTCCTATTCCCCTGCTGTCACATCACGGGCCAGACATGGCAGACGATGTGGCCCACAGGCCCCAAAATGATCTATGTGACTGCTAAAAGTTGTCACTAATTTATTGGTCTGTCAATTATATCACTCAATTACATAAGGAAAATATGTGTTCCCAGTCTCCCAAGCAAACATGGAGAATAACGTTGCCTAGATATTCAGTGTAGCAGTTAGTTAATTTTGATTCTAGTTTAAATCCCATAAAACTGGCTTATACAATTTGATATCTTTTATAAAATACAATAAGAAATGTGACTCAAGTAGCAAAGGAGAAAAAGGCCTTCAGCACTTTTCCTTCAACCTGGCCAGTGACCAAGCACGAGAAAAATCACTGAATATTTTATGGCATTTTTGAGGAGCAACAAGACTGACATCCTGTTTAATGGTATCTGGAAATAACCCAGATACGGCACCACAAAAGTGAAGGGAAAGGAGGAAGAGCAGCAGCAGCAGCAGCAGCAGTTGTTGGGTGGTGTTGTGGTGTTGTGGTTGTGGTTGTTGATATGCCAGTTTGGAAAAGAATGGATGCAGAAAGATTCTGGAAGTGAGGAGAGTTATAGATTTCCAGGAAACTGGAAGCAACCCAAGGGAAAAGGAGAATTGGAGAAGCTCACTCCTGATAGTAAAACAGAGCAAACTGGAACTATTACCCAAGAGTGTGCAGGTGTCTGGATGGCTAAAAAAGGGCCAGGGAGGCTGGATAGGCCCTCTGGGGTGTGGGAGCCCACTGAATTGGGTATTGGAAAAATAACCCTGTAAAATAAAGAAAGATCTTGACTGTACAACATGGGCAAGGGATCTGTAGGGTCAGGGGTGGATTGTAAATTGTTTTGCTGCCGGTTTGCTCAGAACTGCACCTTGCACATATGTGCGAAGCGCACACACTTGCACAGCAGTCAAAAAATAGCTTCTGCGCAGGCACCAAAGGAACCAGCTCCATGACGTCATCACCGAGTTACTATTGGTTCTATAGAACCGGATAGAACCAATAGGAACCCATCTCTGTGTAGGGTCCATTTTTATTGCTATGCAAATTTATGGTATAGATATGTGAGGCAATACATTACCCTTGGGATGGGAGAGTATATGTGCATAAAAATATGTGGGCATGATGAAGACAGAGGCACGCTTTTCACACCAAGAACAGTCTACTATTTTACATAGACTTATATAAAGTTTGGATTAAAAAAAAAGTAATTATACCATTGTGGGGCATATCACCACTACTGTACTGGTGCAGAAAGCAAATTCCAAAAGAAGTTTCTATGAACATTTGCATTTAAATGCATTTCATCAATGTTCAATTTTCCATCACAATATTGAAGTCCATTACCTATTTGTAGTGTTAATCATTTGCCAGAGGTTGTATATTAAATGGCGTTAGTTCCACAGAAAAAGGCAGGGCTTTTATTTCATTCATTCACTTGCATAATTCAAAACTGTCTAGCTTGGTTTTATAATGCAGGATTTTAGAATGGAAACCCTGACAAATCTTCAGAAAAAGTCCCTGAGTGAATGCAGCTTTGATGCATATGACTTTGGTCTAATTAATTAAAATATAGATGCAATCAAGATCTGACGACAACATTCTGTTCAATTGCTATTTAAGTCATACCAGTTTAATATCTCTTGCTTGTCAATTATATCTCTTAGGAGCAAGTGAAAATCATTTTTCATCTTTACGTATAAAACGTGATTGTTTGGTTTTAGACAAACTTTGTTTTGCATATCCAAGATTTTTTTTAAATTTTTTATCTTCCCCTTCATTCAGAATTTTACTCAGGATGAAACCATTCTAAGAAAGTATTGTAAATAACGTTTCTATGACTTACAGTGAAATATGCTCCGGAGCTCTCTATCAGCTGCAGAAGCCTTCAGGAAAGCCTTGTTGGCTGAAGAAATTCCTGAAGGCCTCTTGATAGTGAAAAACAAGCCGTGGGCATTGCACGCAAATGAGGTGAGACAGTGGACGCCATCTCCCTCCCCCAAATAAGATCTGGTCCTTTTTTTGGTGGCAAAAAATATAAGACTGTGTCTTATTTTCGGGGAAACACAGTAACTAAGCAATATTTATTTATTTATTTATTTATTTATTTATTAAATTTCTATACCGCCCTTCTCTCAAGAGACTCAGGGCGGTGTACAGCCAGCAATAAAAACATATAATACAAAAATTAAAAAAC
>JANHFT010001007.1:240207-251116 GCA_032467955.1 Pseudoxenodon macrops | reverse complement strand
AAATATTTATAAATCTGGCCCTATTTAAGATCCCCTTAAAAAATTAAAAATCTCATTTCAATATCAGATTGAAATTAATAATCAAATTGAAACAAAATTGGAAATTAATACACAACTCAGACCAGAAACCTTTTAAGTAGGGTTAATGGGTAAAGCACTGGAAAAATCAGAAGGTATTTTATTTTTAGATATGATAGCAATAGCATAACTTTAGTATGCTCAGCTATGGAAAGACGTTTGGTTTCTAATCTGGTTAAGACTGTGAGTTCAAGTCTCACCTTAGCCAATGAAAGCCAACTGGGTGACTTTGGGTCAGCAACTCTGTCTCAACCCAACTCGCTTCACACGGTGGTTGTTGTGGAGAAAATAGAAGGAGGAAAGGTGCGCTGGATATGTTTGCTGCCCTGAGTTATTTAAAAAAGACTTTGAGAAAAGATGTAAAGATGACATAACTGGCAATGATGGCTAAATTAACGGCTCTTGTCAGAGAAAAGTCACAGAATAAATTTAGCTACAACTGGAAGTACTCTTTGTAAACTTTTTGCAGGGGTGGGTTCCTCTCACCTTCCCTACCTGTTTGGATCAAGCCGGAAATGAGTGTTTTATGCACGTGCACGTGCTACGTTCATGCCCTGTCACTTCCAGGTATAAAACCCTGCATGTGGAGGAGGCTTTGTGCATGCGCAGAGGGTTCTTTTCAAGGAAATTTCATCCCCGAGTACAGATTTCCAGCCAGAGGACCAGTTCGGAGGCGTGGCTAGCCGGCCGTTGCTGCCGGTTCGGCGAGCAGGGGCAAATTTTTGCTACCGGTTCTAGCGAACTGGTCCGAATGGGCAGCAACCCACCACTGGTGAAAGGGAAACAAACACATACCTAAAAAGTATCTGTGATATCTGATTGAATTAAAAACAAATACAGAACCCAATAAACCAACTAAGTGCATTCGTCATAAAATATTGTTTAAAACTGGCTTAAAATGGCCAATAGTCTCTATCTGTTGAACCTCAGGAAGCAATAAGCTGTATAATTTGGGAAGAGATCTGTGCAATTTTTTTTTTTTTGGTCCTTCAGATCTCTCAGCAGCTTTTGATTATTATATCAACAATAGCTTCTTGTTGGAGATGGATTGGCCTCGTAACCTCTAGATTGTATCGGAGATTTTGAACATGGTCTGGAGGGGGGAGCCTTTTCTGTCTCAACCCTCTAGCTCTAGAATCCCCTTCCCCTGGAAACCCAAACTGTACAAACAGAAGGTTGTTTTACCCTTGCATTTAGAACTTAGAAGTTATAACTTAGCCTTGAAAAGCATGCTCTTATACCACACTTATTGCTGCTCCATTATTTTCAAGTACTGTTTATTATATTTCCTTTCTTAGTTTTATCTTTTATAACATGTATTGCATTCCGGCCTGAGAATTCATACGATCGTGTGCAATATCTAAATACTTTAATTTAAAAATTAAAGTTAGAGACACTAAGAAATTGGAGATTTTTGGTAGAAGAGATGCATAGGTATGATGATTCTTATATGTCAATAACAGAGAGTCTATTTTAGCAACTTGTATAGTTTGATCTTCTTACATTCATTCATTTTTCTTAAAAGGCTTCTTAGATTAAAACTTCCAGAGCAGTCTTTTTCAAAAACCGAGGATTGAGTAATTGACCATGTCCTTAAAGTGCCAACAATATCAAAGTAAGAAATACTTCAATGTATTTTTTTCTAAGCATGAGTTACTGGATGCAGGAATGGTGGAAAACCAGAGCTTATATTACATTTAAAGAATGCTTATTGCAAATTTATTCTAGCAAGCATAATGCCATAATAGCACAAAAAAAAGTGGATACATAATGAGAATTCTTCTAACCCTAATCAATGGAAAATTTCACTGGCATCCGGAAGCTCTTGTTTTGGATTGCCTAACTCCTGTCCCAGTTTGAAACATGAAAACCAGTTTGGTTTAGTGGTCAAGGCATTAGGCTTAGAAAGTGGAAGACCATGAGTTCCCACCTTAGCCATGAAAATCAGCTGGGTGATCTTGGGTCACTCACTCACTCTCTCTCTCAGTCTAATTCACCTCACAGGGTTGATGTTGTGGAGAAAATAGGAGGAGGATGTTGCATTGAATACGTTTGCTGCCTTGATTTGTAAAAATAATAAAGGTGGGATACAAATAAAAAAAATCTAATATTGTTTGTCATCAGGAAGAAAGAAATATGCAATCAGAACAGTGAGTGTGTATGGAATAGTAATTGCCATCTAATATGGCCTTCCTCTTTTGCTTTTAACTAATGCCATTTGTGAAATTTGGGGGGGGGGGAGGTAGGCTAAGCAATGCCTGCCCACCATTTTTATGTGTACCTTGATGAAAGCTAATCTGTTTGACTAAGTCATTTTACCTTGGACATCTGCCTTTTAATTCTCTTTGCTTATCTAAAATTCGAGGAAGAAAAAGATTAAGTGTGCTGAAATTGCTGAATCTTCTCAAGACAAACAATGATTCATTGTCTCCTGTTTCATGGACTCATCCAAGGATATGAACATTACTAATAATGCAAAATAATGTAAAATAGTCTAACTACTCACCCATTATATTGCACAGCTGCTGCCAGCAGCAAACAACACGATTTTAATCAACAATGTTTTCAACATCATTGAAAACATTGTTTATTAAAATTCCCACTTAGATGTTTCTCAAAATTGTCTTCCTTTGGTTGAACTGAGCATTTGAGTACATTTAGAGGCCAGTTACAATATAACCTATGAGCCTCTAATATACGCAGATGGTCATGATCAGCAAGCTAATGTAACTCTGCTTCTATCAAGGATAATGTACATTAGTTTAGAGATGGACAAGATAGAATGAAGGGGATAAGAAAAAGGAGTCCTCTTTCCATCTCAAATACATAGCTGGTTTTGAAACAAAAATGTGAAAGTATCAATGCTCTTCCTATTCTGCTTCTTCAAAGTTCAACTTTCACTTCCATAGAGTGTCATGGGGAGCACCGTGACTTGCACAATTCTAATCTTGTAGGTCAAGACACATTATGATATTTGTATATCTTCCCCAATCGCTTCACAGCTCCTGTACCAAGTGCTAATCTTCAGGGTATTTCTCAACTGCTTGTTCCTTTACTGTTAATGGTTGATTCTAAAAAGCAAAAGCAATCCACCACTTTGATATGTTCATATTCAAGGCGTTGACTTATCTTTTTGGCAATTTCCAAAGTTTGTTCTGACATCCAGTTTGCTTTCTTCTCTTTCTTAATTTATTTTCACATTCATCCTTAAGGCCTTTTTAAAGTTCATTCCATAATATCTCTGACTCTCTGTCAATGAAGTTTAGCACATCAAGTGTGTCCTGACGTTCTCCCTGAAAATGGTGAGTATTCAAGGTCATAGTGTGGAAACCAACTAGCTTTCTTCTTCTTCTTTAGCTTAGTTTAGAGTTTGCACATGAGCAGTTTGTGATTTCTTCCACAGTCAGCACCTGGCCATGTCTTTCATGCTCTAATGGAGCTCCTTCACCTCCTTTTAACAGTAATACAGTCACTTTGATTTCTGCATACCCATATGGTGATGGCCATTATAGTAGCATTTTTTGTAGTTTGAAGACAAGTGTTAGCTATGAAGAAATCATTGGAATGTCAGAATCTGATAAACTGGTCTCCTGCTTATCTCTGCCATTTCATCCCCCTAAACCAGTGATGGCGAACCTTTTTCTTCTTGTGCGCCAAAAATGGCGCCAAAAGTGCCAGCACACACACATCCCTGCGCACACTGCGCATGCACCCCCCCTTGGGCTGTTTTTTGCCCTCCAGAGGGTTCAGGAGGCATCTCTGAAGCTTCCAGAGGGTGAAAAACGGCCCAACAGGACTTCCTTTTTGCCCGTTGAGCTGTTTTTCACCTTTTGGAGCCTTCAGGGAAGCCTCCTGAACACAAAAAATGACCCTGCAGGCAAACCAGAAGTTCGGGAACGGACTTCCGGTTTGCTTGTGGGGGCATTTTTTACCCTCCGGAGGCTTCAGAAAGCGTTCTGAAGCCTCTGGAGGGTAAAAAAAAAAACCAACAGGCAAACCGGAAGTGACTTCAATTTGCCTGCTGGACTGTTTTAAACCCTCCGGGGGGTTCAGGGAAGTCTCCTGAAGCCTCCGGAGGACAAAAAAATGCCCTTATGGGCAAACTGGAAGTCACTTCCGGTTTGCCCATTGGGTTATTTTTTACAGGGAAGCCCCTCGCGTGCCCTCAGAAATGGCTCCGCGTGCCACCTGTAGCACACGTGCCATAGGTTCACCATCAATGTCCTAAACCATATAATCCAACTATATTTTCCTCCTTCATGTTTCCAAATTTGGTATTCCAGTTATCAATCACACATAGAATCTCTTGCTTGCATATTCTGCTGATTTTGAATTGACCTTGATCATAGAAGTCATTAACCTTCTATTCTTCTGCATCAGTGATTGGAACATTAACTTGAATGATAGTCATATTAAAGGACTGCCCACAAAGCTAATCAATATTATTCAGCATTGATTACATTGTAACCAAGTACTGTCCTTGCTATATCCATCCTAACTACAAAAACAACAGCAGTTTTATTGGACCCTGCTGGGAGTAGAAACTCTTGGCATACACTTGCAATAGCAGGTCTGGGGAGATAGAGTATCTATTCTTGTCAATATGGAAATTGCTGTAGATTGTTCAGCCCGCTTTGCTTTTGTTTCGTTTAATTTTGGTTTAGTATTTTGTTCTGATCCACTGTATTTTTCTTTTTGTGAGTTAGTTTTTAATTGTAAGTTGTCCAAAGTTTGGAATTATATTAGCCTAATAATGCAATGTAATGTAATAAAATTAAATGAATATAATATCTGAAACTTACCATAAAGGTAAATGGAAAGTAAAATGAGTATTATGTACAAAAGTTATAACTTTGTTGTATTAAATATATAAATATAAGAAGTTGCTTAATTATAGAGAATTCATTTGGTCTCTCTAACCTAGTATAGTATAATCTGACAGAATAACAGTCTGTAATATTATTTTAGCTTTGTTTTCCTCTTTTTAACTGAAAGAACCACAACCCATCTGAATACAAGCTACATGCTTTGCAATTGCAATATTTCTTGTTAAAGGGAATCCATTCCCAATTGGGTGGGGATCTGTAGATTTCTGGCTCAGCCGCAGTAGAATCCACATTATTAAAAAGTTGTCTATCTTTCTTTAATAATCAAAATCACAGAAATTGTGGACAGTCATCCCCCATTGGACAAGTTTTGCCCCTTTTTCTGGTCTCATGTGGTCTAATAGGTCCATGTTGGCTACATTTGGCCGGGCTTAAATTAAAGGGAGTTTTCTTCATCAGCAGGAATTGAATGGGAACGCAAAAACTACTTGAGGGAAGGGATTTTGGAGTAGACAGGAGAGTAAAGCAATGGAAAAGGTAATGCCAGTTCATGTTCCAAAAATTATGCATTTTGTTAGAACTTATTGCCTCCTGCAATAGTGTGTTAGTCACCACAACAGCCTATGACCAGGGTTAGAAGAATTGAATAAAACACTTTAAAACTGGATTACATATAATACCTCCTTCACAGCCTATAATTATTTTTAAAATTACTTTTATTATGTAAACTGATAAAAAAAAAGGGTAAATGCACACATCAGCATTAAAGGATCAACTGAATTGAAAAATTAATAAACAAAGCAACCAAAGGTGAAAAAATGGGGAAAGACGTTTGGAAATCATGTTATCACAAAATAAATTAAAAAATGTTTATATTGATCAAAAACCTTCTTTTATCATCTGAAATAAAAAGTAATTAAACCGATGAAAAATAATATAATGCATACCACTTAGAGATTTTCCTTTTTAATGTTGAATAGTTATTATTTTAGCCAACCTTCATCAAGAAGCCACAATTCTTGATGCCTTGAAAGATTCCAGATATTGGGAATATAAGGATACAAGCATCCTTAACATCAATGAGATTAGCATCCTTAACATTAGTGATCCAGAAATACACTAATAATTGCAAATCCAAAATTTGGACAAGACGAAACCATATGGGTCAATATTCCAATTCCTGTGTTATATCACCAACAGCAAACTGATTGTAAGCAAACTTTATTCAACACTTTCCAAAGGAACCTCAACTCTCTATTTTAAGAAATATTCTATTTTAAGAACCACAGATAATTCCTAAAGAAACTTTAATCACTGTAGAGCTTTAAAAGCATCAATTGTATCATCTTTGTAGCTATCAAAGGCGATTTTAATAAAGGACGACTGAATGTCTGGGACCTGGATAATTTCAAAGATAAGCAGATTCACTATGTAGTCAAAATATGAATTGGAGGAAGAGACTACTTCATTTATTACAAATCTTTGAGGTTTCGTGGCCCAGCTGTGGGGAAGAGGGAAATTGGTCTGCCCAAGCGTGTATAGCGCAACTCACATGAGTAGTGAGTTGGTGTGCACATGCATGAGTGCCTACAGGCCTGCTGCTCACACAGGTTGACTTGCGCATGTGTGCATGCTCCAAATCAACCACTCATATGGCCCAATTTGCAAATAAGCCATGGTTTATAAGCCAGTAGTGGGCTGCGGCCCAGGGGTTAGGGACCTCTGATCTAAAGGGAGAACATAGATTGGTTCATGATATTTTCAATGTTCCAAGCAATGAAAACAACTCACGCATTCAAACACTCAGAGATTGGAAATGTTTTTTCATGTCAACAGGATCATATTTTTCTTCCACGAACTTATTTCTTTTGAACGTGTCTGATTTAAAATGTGTTTCATTAACCTTTCGTACTATGCTACTATGAAAAATCATCACAAGTGGATTCATTTTTTTTATCTGTTTGGTGAAAATCAATATGTGATTATTAAATACATGGAAGCATATAATTATTTTCTTTATTTAGATTGGCTAAAACAAAACTGCAAACTGCTTATAATAATATATGCAAAATATTTTTCCCCCACTTGGTTCTCCATACTAATAAGCTATTGTTATTTCATCAGGAATTATTTTATTTACAAAATTTATATGGCTAACATCTTGGTAACAGACAACTTGCAAAAAGCAATACGAAAACAATATGCTAACAAGATAAAGTTAAAACGTATCAAAGGAACCCAAACAAATGAAGAATCATATAATACACTCACAAAACGTGTGTGTGTGTGTGTGTGTGTGTGTGTGTGTATGTTCCCTTAACATCCTAAACCTAATGCCTGGATAAAAAGCAGGTCTTAACAGTCAAGTCTTTCTTCCAGAAGGCCTTTAAAGTCAAATTAAAAGCCCATGTATCAGAGATAAGCAAGTAATACTTTATTACAATAAGCCTGAAAATACAAGTACAACCAATTCAAGTTAACTATGTCTTTGCTAAAAATAAACTAAAAACATGAAACAATAACCTGTACCTATTTTGGGTCTCTCAAGTATTAGTTTCAACCTTCTGTCAAGTTTCAGGGGCTGCTTTGGCAAAATGCTGACATTTGAAGTCCAAATCTGTATTGAGTAATGAAATGAGAATGATTTCACTAATATTTTAAATTAGGTATCTTCTCTCCCTCTCAGTTGCACATGGGATTTTTAAAAACGAATTTTACTACATTTATGTGGCAGAAATTTGAGAAATGAAAAATCCAGATTTTAAATCTCTAGCAAGTTCTGAAATGAAAGAGAACTGCCTGCTTAGGGAAGATGAACAATTAATAATGTACTACTTGAAGTAGGTCAATGAAAATATCAATTTTTTAAAACACCTGGGTCTGGGTAAAAGAGCTCTTGAAAGACTACATCAAGGCAGATCAACAATTCAGCTTCATTTTTATAAAACTCTTCCTGCCTTCCAGGGTATTTGCTGCAGAAAAAGACACTCAGCCCCAGAATTCAAATATTCATTAACTCAGTTTCTTCTAATTTGGTGCCTTCCAGCTGAGCTTAAACTACAGCTAAAGAAGTGTCAGCCATCAGGGTCAATGCCCACATTGGCTGAAGACTTCTGAGAATTGTAGTTCCAAGAACTAGACAGCCCAAGGCTGGGGCAGGCTGACATAGGTACTTATACCACCAGTGGTAACAGAGCTTCATATTTACTAGGCATCTCACTATTTTAAGAATAATTGTATTTAGCATCCTTTAAGAGAAAATATGAAAGCGAATCTCATCCAAGCACTCAAGAAATAATTTGTCTAAAATACTTATTTTACCACATAAAGAAAAGCACCCAGGCAAAAAACCCATGTCTTGGCTTTTTCCAGAGAGTTTACAGAGAGTAAACTGAACAGACCACAATTGATTTGTTTTGCAATTATAAGAGGGTAACTGATCCCATTCATCCACAGATGTGGTACAGACCATTGAGTGACATTTCTTGTGGGGTGAAATTAAAGTAATGTCACAATTTTATCCTTGGGCATAGTTGGGATATGCCCTGTAAGAAACAAATAAAGTGGCTGGTTTTCACCATTCCTTCTCCCTGAATTTTCAGCTCCTTGGTGTGATGATGTTCTCATCTGAACTCACTGCCGCTATGATGTCAACTCTGGAAGTCAGCTCTTAAACTAAAGGAAATGAGGGTGTTGGGAAGGTTGTCGCTTTCTTTTCTGCCAAAAAGCCAGGAACATTTTCTTCTCCATTTTCCACAACCAGCCAAACCACGATTAAATCACATGTTCAAAATGTCAAATGCAAAAAGAAAAAAACAAACCTGCAAAACGATATTCATTGTACCAATTTCAGATATTTTGAGTTTTGCAGTCTGTTCTACTTTTCAAGGGATCATATTGGCCCATATGTCTTTTTTTCTCTTTCTTCACAGACTTCAAATACTTTTTAAAAAGAAAATGCTGCACTATACTTTGCAGCCCATTTTTCTTGTAAGGGGGCAATTTAAAGGGCTAGTGCTAATCTATAAAGCTCTCCAGGGCTTGGACCACAATCTCACATTGGAATTGGTCCAGCCAATGCGATCTACCTGGGAGAAGATGCTAATGACTCCACCTTTAGGAAGCAGAGAGGGGCTAAAACTCAGAGATGCTTTTTTTTCTAGAGGCAATGCTGCTTCTTTGTACTCCTTTGAGCCTGAGTGGACTTTCAGGCTGATTCCTGCTAGGACTACATCCTGAAACAATCAAAATGGAGTTCTTCTGGAAGACATTTGGCCTATGATTTCATCTTGTCTGGGTTTATAGATTGTTTTTATTATTTTGTTTGCATTCAATGCTTTATCGGATTAGATTGTGGGGTGTTTTCATTGTGTGTTTGTTGTGTATTTTTATCACTGTGAACTGCTGATTGAGATTTCAACAGCCTCTTAGATGTGACACATCGACAGAAAGGTAATCGTGAAAATACTCATCCATTTTTGAAAAACCAGTTTACTCTGTTCTGGCATGGGTGGCTATCCTGATCATATTTTTTTAAGTAAAAGAGTCTCCAAATAAGAACACTTTTAGAAAAAGAATCCAGAATCATGATGCTGCGGGCATCCTAGGAGGATGAGTAATACACAGGAGTTTTGTTTCTGTTGGATCATTTTCCTGTTTTATTGTTTCATGGTTGTTTTATAGCTACTGCTTTTACTGTTGTTATGAGACTCCCAGAGTTGCTTAAGATGAGTGGCCAGTTAACTCTTTTAAACAAATAAATAAGAACATCTATTTAATTTATACTCTGAATGTAGGAAAACAAAGGTACTGAAACAGGTAGTAACTATTTTACTAGGTTGTATTCAACTTTGCCTTTCACTTAGTGAAAACACTTCTGTCTAGGGAAAGGTTTTGGTGCTTTCAGTCCTCTACCACTGCCCTTTTGTACTTTATCTTATGAGATTTTTGTGATTTCACACTTTTCCAGACCAGTTTTTCAGGGTCTCTCTGCTCCCTATGACCTTTATAGAGTTGGATAAACAGCAGGGAAGCAATGCAAACAATCAAGCATAAAAGAAACTCAAAAGGGCATACCAACACAAGTTGAAGCCAAGGTAACCTTTTAGCAGTGAAGATGGTAGACAAGATTAACTAATGGTGAATTGGTAAAAGCATGAGATATTGGAGATCATTAGAGGACAAAATGAAGAGAAAATCGAATTACTGAAGAAGTGTGAGAAAGTATGAGGGAATATAAGTTTGACTCACAGAAAGGGGAAAGCGATGTCAAGCCATTTTAGAAAAATATCTTGAGTTCTAGGAAAGTGGAGTGGTTTAATTTTATTAGGACATTTATGTGTGATTGCTTCCCTTTTCCAAAAATAAGACTCATTTAAACCCTTTCATATGGGTATAATGGTTACATAATTACATCTTGTCTTTTAGAGTTGGCCTAAGATTTGTTACGTCCTGTAGTTTTGAAATTTTGAGCTTCAATTGGGAGGACACAAAGCACCTTTTTTCTACATTCTTAGAGCTAGACTGAAGACAGAAATCCTGGTAGAAGAATCTAAGAAGAAACAGAAATCTCACATGTTGTCAGATCTTTGAGGTAGGCCCAATCAGGAAACAAACAATGCAAGGATTACAGGAATTCTTTATTGTCATAGGGTATAATAAAAAGACATGGGACACGGTGGCTCAGTGGCTAAGACGCTGAGCTTGTTGATCAGAAAGATCGGCAGTTCAGCGGTTCGAATCCCTAGCGCCACGTAACGGAGTGAGCTCCCATTACTTATCCCAGCTTCTGCCAACCTAGCAGTTTGAAAGCATGTAAAAGTACAAGTAGAAAAATAGGGACCACCTTTGGTGGGAAGGTAACAGCTTTTTGTGCGCCTTCGGCATTTAGTCATGCCGGCCACATGACCATGGAGACATCTTCGGATAGCGCTGGCTCTTCGGCTTTGAAACGGAGATGAGCACCGCCCCCTAGAGTCGGGAATGACTAGCACATATGTGCGAGG
>JANHFT010001007.1:218305-233341 GCA_032467955.1 Pseudoxenodon macrops | reverse complement strand
TGGTGCTAAGTGCCACCGGTAGAACATCTTATATTGGTTCTCTCTATACGCTGCTGATTTGGTGATTTTATAATTTAAAACTTGGTAGTTCTAACTGCTTTTCAAAATGCTATGAGGAAAGAGTTGGGTGAAAGTTCCAAATGTGAATGCCCCAAAAGAAAAGGTGCTTATGTTGTTTATGCTGCTTATGTTGAAAGATGTGATCCATGACCTGCAAACAAGATTGCTGGGATGGAAAAAGGGAGCCAAATTTCTGATCTCCATTTTCCTCTATTTCTCTCTGCCTATCATTCTGGAAATTGATTCCTTATTCTCTTGATCTCTCCTGATGGTTTTTCAAATTCCAAGTTTGGAGCATCCCACCAGGGATTTCTGGTACCTCCTTCTCATCATAGCCACAGTCCAGCATTTATCATATTGTTATGGGTCCCGTCTCAATTAGGGCTCATAGATTGAGAGTGGACCTTCTTGTATTCTCATACTGATGGTGGGTTCCTTAAAAGGATTAAAATATTGTTCCCAATTGTTTCTCATCATCAATCAATCATAGCAGAAGACATAGAAAATCCTGGTCATCACAGATCTGCAACAACCTCTCTACATGTCCAAACAGAACTTTTACATGGCGACAGGCTTCAGCTGGAGCAGAAAGTAGTAGCTCCAACTGGGACACCATAGACTTGCCAATTGCCAACCCAATGAAAGTGTCAAACATTTCTGCTCTTCTTAGCCCTTTCCTGTTTCCTTGTCAAGTAGATGACAAGAAATGAGATACATGGTGGTGTAATGGGTAGAATGCAGTATTGCAGGCTAATTCTGATGACTGCTAGGGGTTCGATTCTCACTGGCTGAAGGTTGACTCATCCTTCCATCCTTCCAAGATTGGTAAAATGAGAACCCAGAGGCAATATGCTGACTCTGTAAACTGATTAGAGGGCTGAAAATCATTGTGAAGTGGTGCATTATGTATGAGATTCATACATAAGTCTCAGTAAAAAGATTTAATACAAAGAAAAAGATGTTACAGAATATTAGACTCTATTTCCCATGTATCAGAGAGAACACTAAGGCAGAGTCCTCTAGAGTGATTTGATCCTCTTTTTCAAAAATTCCTAAAGGTTGGAATAATGACTCAGGAGATAAGGCTGGAATGTCCATCTGGTTCTTGTCTGCCATATTTGAGAAACATTTTTCTTCTTCCATATTCAACAGAATTCTATTACAGCCTAACTCTGTGCGACAAAAAATGCAGGGCATCTGACTCCTAGCAGTAGGTGTAGAGGTTAACAGTGGACACCCTGAGTACCATTTTCCTCCCTTCAGTGGGGAAGGGAGCTTCTCTCTGGGCTTGGCAAGATATGCCAAAAAACACAAGCCTACTTTTTTAAAGTCGATAAAAGCAGTTTGATGTTGCCAGAGATCCTGCTGTTCAAACACCTCAAACACTGTGACATCTATTCCCAAAGAGCCATATAGAGAGATGGATTATTCCCACAGTCCAGAATTTCAGTGATATATGTGTAAATGGAAGTAGAAACTCAACTGCTGAGAAAACATCCACTTCATCTGTTTCATCTAAAATTCCAGGAAAAAAACCTGTCCTTCAGTGTACATCTCTCTCTTATAGCAATTTACACACACCAGCACATACATGTGTGCTCTCTCAACAATTTCTGGGTGAATAGCAAACCATATTAGCCCAGGCCATCCACTGTTGTCCTTAATGCACAGGTCTCTTTGAAAAAGTAGCATATAAATAAAAATATGACAATCTGAATAGTAGGTTTGTACAAAATCTTCTAGTATTTCAGGAACTCTCCCAGAACATGATAATCCATTCAATCTGGGAATAATGCAGTAGTTTTCTGGAAATTGATCCTCCCAGCCAGAAGCAGGAGATTTTGCATATGCCTAACAATACATCACCTAGTATTTTTGGATTATTACTTACAGCAATGATATTAAAAAGTTTAAAAGTTCATTTTGAAGGCTATAGTTTTCCCCCGATTTAGTAAAGTTTCCCATATTAAAAAGCAAAGCTGTTTTACTTTGTGATAAGAAAGGCTCTCAAACCAAATATTTGAAAAACAAAAGCAAGTTTGTACCTATTGTTCTTCGAAGATCTTCACACTGGCTAATATGAGGAAACTTCAGGATTTCCTTCCATTTTTTGCTTTTACCTTTGCGCTTTCCTCCACCTCCTGCAGAAGAAGAAAAGATTCTGTTATTAAGTTTGTTATTATAGCCAATTCTCATTTTCCTTATACCCTGCCGCTTTCCAAAACACACACGTTCCAGCTGTTGTTTGGTACATTCATGCATGTACATGTTTTACAATACCCATTGTTTTCAGTATCATAAACTGACTGATGGGGATTTCTAGGACTCTGATTATAAAGATGTGCAACAGTTACTGGGCAACTGTAAACACTTCCTCCTCTTGTTCCAAAAATAAGCAGAACGGCCAGTTGCTCCACAGACAGCCATCTGTATAACAGGAAGCAGCCATATGCAGAAAAACTGTGCTCTGTGTGTGTGTGTCTGTGTGTGTGTGCGCGCGCACACGCACACACACACATTATTTGCCAGTCAAACTGGGGGCATCATCCAAAGTCTTGTGCCTCATCTATTGAACAATGAGGAATCTCTTCCACCTGATAAACCCGCTTATACAACATTAATACCAAAGGACAGACTGGGCTGCATAATTGTCAACCAACTCCACAGGGCTGTTTCTGCTTATCTACAGCTTCAAAAATTTGGTTGTAGATGGCCAATTAGTCTGAGCAATGATAAGCAGCAGTAAAACAATCTTTGTACCTTGTTTCACTTCAGTATCATTTCCAAATTTCATCACATCTTAGAGGTATCATACAGACTATTGAGATTAATATGATTGCCACTAACGCCCTTGTGCCCAAAGCAATGGCATCTAGCATCATCTTTTCCACAGGACACCTTTGCATTCCACATAGAGTTTATAAGCATTCTTGGGAAATAAAACCGGTCACTGGAAGCAGCTCGGTGTTAGAATTAATGCATATTTGAAAACAAAAGCATAATTTGCAGAATATTCCATGAATATCAGACAGCAATCAGAAGACATAAAGAGACCCCTTAATCTCACAATACATGGACAGATTCAACCATAGTTATAAATGAGAAACTGTGAGCATCGTAGACCAAGCTAAATCCAAAATTCTTGAAAGCTTGGTATTCAGACAAATCAGCCATCAAAAGACAAATAGAGAAAAACCACATTTACACACCATTCAAAGGAGACAATAAAAAGGTAAGAATACTGGAACACATCTCTAGCAGCTAACACCCAGCTAAACAGGAATTAACACGAGACAAATAACTAAGCAGAATACCCTAATCAAGGAATTACCAATGACAAAACCATATTCCAACCAATACTGGCTGGGCAAGCTATTGTATATAAACAGGGAGCAAACAGGGACCATACTCAAAAGCACTAAAGATGTTACAAATTGGGTAATTAAACATCTACAAGCAAACAATCAAGAGAGCATCAAGGACTCCTATAAAAGCAAAGTTAAGATACGGTAGCATACAGCATTCCGGGGAATTGAAGGGAGTTTGGTGGTGAAGGAGGAACAATTTAACTTGAATGCCTTTCTCTTAAAATGACTTTTGGGGATTAACACAAAGCACTATGGCAGCTATTCCATTACTGCAGGATTCTGTGTGTATATTCACAATATACTGTTAAAGTTTAAAATGCCAGAATTAACAGAATCCAGCTTGAATTCAGCAAAAATCACTCACATGCTCAAAGGCAACATGTCCTGATAAAAATCTTTACTGGTACCAAAAAGAGGCAGTTGAGTTTTTCCATCAACACAATTATAGTATCTGTGTGTGTGTGTGTATATATAGTATATAGGGAGAGGGGAGAGAAATTTCTGGCCCTATCCATTTAGATAATACATTCTTTCTTTAGTAGTTATTGGATGTTAACTTTTCAAAAGAACAAAATATTATAACAACAAATGGTTGTTTCTCCTTCTTTCTCCTTCAAGCAATGCCAAATTTAAAGTATTGCTAAAGGAAATAGAAGACTGTTGGAGCAGAATTTCTCACCAATGATGAACTACCAGAGAGAAAACCCACATCTGCTTATCTGCAGCCTGTAAGCAAGTCACTTCCGCTTGCCTTCAAAGATAAGTAGATTCACATGCAAAGACTAGATTGATATAGTTCTGTGGAGGAATTAAAGGTAAATAACCAAAAGGCTGGCTCTAACATTATGCACCATATGAGGGTTGCTGAATAGAGTTCAACATTTAATGTTTTAATGATGGTATACAGACCTGGTATACAGACAGCTAGACAAAAGTTTTCTGGACCATAGTTACCACTCTACCATCTAGGACAGAAGTGGGGAACTACAGCTCCTTTATGACTTGTGGATTTCCATTTCCAGAATTCCTGAGCCAGCCATTCTGGAAGAATTCTGGAAGCTGAAGTCTGTAGGTCATAAAAGGGCTGTAGTTCCCCATCCCTCATCTAGGATGAAACAAGATACTAGCATTGTATTCTACTTTAGATTTATGTATAAAGACATGCTCAGATTTGTTCTGAATTTCTTCTTTAAATTTTGACCTATTGAGTGTTCACATCTTTAATCTTATTTTTCTTTTCAATATCACATCTTTTTGTTTTTTCTCAGCTCAATTTCTGCACTTATTTTCTGTAGCCTTTTAATGAAAAGAGGATATAATTCTGCCTTGTCCTACATTTCCCAATTTGTTTACCATGGCACGACTCATTAAACACCACCACACAGGTGCCTTTTATTATTTTATTAAATTTCTCTACAGCCCAGTAGCCAAATCTCACGAGCTGGTTTATAAAAAAAGAACATTAAGTTGTAAAATGCCAGAAACATTCTAAAACATAATGCAACACTTAAAAATGTATCTTTAAAAACCCTCAAATAATAACACGAACATTTTAACAAACAATAACATTTTTTTCCAAACATGATAAAGAGCTAAAACTCCTAGAAAACACATATATACAAATCTCAGTTTTCTTTAAAAAATTACATTATTTTGACTTCTACCTTTTTCTTTTGATTCTTAATTTTATTCAAATTTATTACATTTAAAAATATATTTTAGGAAATGCCTTAGTTACAAGCCTAAAAATTCCACTTCAGTATCCTTTCTTTTCTTGGGATCTTGTAAATATATTAGCTCTTATTAACAAGGGATGGCTGCAGTTGGAGTTGGAGTTGCAATTCCTACGGTAATATTCCTAGGGAATTTACTGAAGTGGATAATCACTAGAGCAACAAGCAACAAGACTTATCAAGTTTGGCAATCTGTAAATTCCTTTACTTACAGCATCAAGGAGAATATGAAACAGCAATTACAGGCATTAAATGAAGAGGAATAAAAACAATGTGAAGTAATTATTGCGCAAATGAATGAAGCGGAAGCAAAGAATTGTTACCATGAGACACAAATACTCTGCACAGAAAAGATGCACACAAGCAAACCCAAACTATGGTGTTTTTTTAGAAATTCATTTCTGCCAAGCTCTAAGGGAGAAAAAAGGCTGAATCGTTCCCTAGTTACAGAGATGATTGGTGTACAATTCAGCCAATGGCTTCTCCCTTCCAGTTCCATGTCCTACAAGAAGAAGAGCATCTCTTGATGACTCATTTGCTTGTATCCAAGTGCAATATAGCAGCACTCTCTTCCCTGTGACGTCTTTATGTTGAGGTTTCCAATCAACTGCTTTAATCTGGCTGACCTTTCCAGTTTTCAGCCTCTGTCTTGAAGCTATCCTCGCTTGCTTCAAATGCAATTAGGCATGATGACAGGAATATATGTGTATATACGTACGTGTGCGTGCGTGTAAGAACACGAGGCTATGAAGGACATTATGCACTAAAACAGGTAAGACCAGGTAAAATGGCCAAACCAAAAGCTAAAATTGAGATTTTCCTGATTGCGGAAGGGTTCAGATGAAGAACTCTCCTTGAACCTCACTGGGTCTCCGTGTCTTTTTATGCTAGGACACTCACTGGATTCCCACTAATGGTCTTGTTAACAAAAACTGAAAAAATCATCACCCAACGTGTACCATGTTTGCTATTTAGTTGTCTGTAAATTTTCTGGTTGAATATATGTGTATCTATGCTCTTACAAGGTTCAATTCCTAAACTTCTAAATAAAAGGCTCAGCATTTGGACAGAGCTTCTTATGCCCTGTTTTTAGTCATTGATACTCAATAGCTTACAGCATTATGAGGATCTAGCATGCAATTTCTACTGCTTCATTTTGAGCCCTAGGAAGTAGAGATGGATATTTGAGGGTACATGGGAATCCTCCGAATAGCAGAACAAATCTGACTGTTACTTAGCTAATTAAGTGTAAAGGTTTGTGGGACTCATGGCTTTACAGCAAGAATAAGGAACCTGATTTTGCCCATTTTCAAATGTTAGGCTGAACAAGTCATAGCTAAGAATGGGAATGTGAGCAAAAAGCCAAAATACAAATGACAATAAAGATATACGCATGGAGGTACATTAGCTCTGTCCTCAACTGTGGCACTTCAATCTGTGCACATTTCCTGTGGAAGTCTTTAGGATATTTATAAACCTTCAAGCAATCAAAACAATCTTCATTAAACAGAATTCCCAACTGTTGTAGGCATGTATCTATGTACATTCATCTGATCATGCACACATGACCTCCTGAAGAGCTTTATGTGAATGGTGAAGAATGGAGCAGACAATAGATCAAACTGATTTACAATGTATTCTGACATTTCTTGACCCACTTTTAAATCACCACACATTCAAAAGATTGCTACAACAAAGCTCACATCATTATAAAATCTACTTGCGTGTAAATTACCAAACCACAGATCATTCTTACAAAATGAGAATAATTAAGAAATGTTTCCAGTATCAGTGCATCAGTGCATTTGTTATATGCTACTGCCTAATAAAGTCCACTTCTATTCTGAGGCACTGCATTGATTATGTGCCATCAATTAATTGTTGACTCGTAGCAACCTTATACACTTCAGATATTATCAAGTAAGTCATTATGCTGTGGGGTTTTTTTCCATTCTTATGGTGCGTCTATCATCATGTTGGGTCAAAATTACTCCTTTCACATGCCATTGCTATTAATATGAAAAGTGTTAGATGTCAACATGGGGCAGATTCAGGACCTATGAAGGCTATATTTTAGATGAGAGACTGTTGAAGAACAAGAATATACAGCATATGCATGGTATTTTGGGTGGTTAAGGTAAATGCTAAATCCATTCTTTAGGCAATGCTACATGTCACATAGCCTATTTTTAGGGCATTCAACAAAAAAAAGCACCAAATGCAGACAAAAAGTAGAAATGCATATTATATCCATCTAACCAACCCCCTTTCCCATATTTCCTTATATTTACAAGGAAGAGTTTAAAGTGGGAATATACTTAATGTGATACAGATCAGGAACGGTGTTCAGTTAAGAACTCACATTCCCTAGTATTCAAATAACAAAATAACATATTTTTGAGTAGCTGTTTCATATACCTGAACTCAAAGCACTAAGTTTTTTTAAAAATTGGATGATACTGTAGCATGCAATCTGTACTGATATTTCTAAGAGTGTATAAACTTTGATTTGGACCACCCCAACATGAGAGAGAGAGAGAGAGAGAGAGAGAGAGAGAGAGAGAGAGAGAGATAGATAGAGAGAGAGAGATGTCTATTGTTTGTAATCTCTGATCTTCAGGTTAAAACAGCATTAGCTCGGTAGTATAATAGTAGTTCTCATTACAAGGGTAAGTATATGTCTGGCACTAGATAAAGGCTAAGATCCTCTGTAAATAAAAACTGCTTGAAGATTGACAATGAACAGATGTTCTGGTGCAATCTTTCCCTGAGCCCAGCAGTTAATGATGTGAAGTCAGAGGTCATGGATTTAATTATACAATGAATAACATTGATTAATGACTGTTTCCTCTCTTCTAATGTTGTTCACACAAGCCATGATGCCATGTACTTACAAAATAATGTCTGTATGTTGGAAAATAAAGTTGATAGGTTCCTAACCCCTAAAGGCAAATGAGGGATGATATCTTGATTCCATAAAAGCCAAAGACATTCCATTAATGCTAGTCAAAACTGAACACTATGTCAAGACTGGATTAATTCTTTAGTGTCATCTAAAACATTATTGGAAATCCTCACCCCCACCCACCCCAGTCAATAATCCAAGTGGAATTTCTAGACAAGGTACTTTAAATAATAGTAATTCCAACTTTCATAGACAAAGCTGTTATCTGCTTATTTCTTCTTTTTTTGAATTTAGCAAATTACTGCCTTAATTATTTGGGGCAAGGAATTAAGTTTATTGAGGATTGGGAAAGTGACCCTGTTAATTGTCCTAATTCCTTTTGAGACCTTGGTACTATTAATTATCGCTTCCCTCTTCTACTGTGGTTTGCATCCTGGAAATACGGATTATTAATTTTTTTAAGTCAATTTTTTAATTCTAATTACAAAGATCCCATAAACATAGAAATGATTCTTAAGTACCAGAAGTTCTGAGCACTATTGTAAAATAACCTCCAAATTTAGTTTTCAACTGTTAAAACTCACTTAACAAACTTCTCAATTTAGCAACCTAAATTTTGGGCTCAATTGTGGTCGTAAATTGAGGACTACCTGTATCAACCTCACAATGGTCATTGGCTAATTGAATCTGTTATCAAAGACTTTCAGAGATAGTTTTCACATCTGCTTACAATAGTTTCATAAAGAGATGAACATAAAACACTTAATGTAACCGAGGAATGTAAAGGCAAATGCATCTTTGTGATTAAGCACACAACGCAAATAAAAGTTTGGGTGCCAAAATAAGTGCTGTGGCCTCAGGAAGACCAGTCCACCCTGGAGAGAGAACAGTTCAGATTCCCTTAATTTATCCTAATTCCTAACGCATTAAGTCCTTCTTGGGCATAGCAGCAGTGGGGATATCATAGTCCTGTCACACTGATACAGACTGGAAAAGATTATGCTCTTCAAAGTTTCCCAAAAGCATTTATAAGTGCTTTAAACAAATCTTTAAAGCAGCTTTCTCCTGCCTTTAGATATGTAGTGTCGTCGTCCCCACACACACACACCTTTGGACAGCCATAACATATAATTCATACCCAATCTCTTGAAATAACAGTTCTGCTTCCTAGTTGACCTGAACAATATTTGGAGGGTTGCCTTGGAATTTAAACATTAATCCTATCATTAATCTCTTGGGTAACACATCATTTTAAATGTCATTAGACATTTAAACATAGTAATGTTTTCCTATCAAGAAAAATTGGCCCATTTTGTTACAGCTCTTAAAAACTATGAAAATCCTGTCTTGCTTTCTAAAAAGGAAGAACTTTTGGAGTTCAGAGCAGTATGCACTATTCTACACCCGCAAAAAATATATGGTATTTTTGCAGAACACTCAGACTCCAGATCTCCTTCCTGAAAAAGAGTCTGGATGGTTTTTTCTCCTCTTCTTCTTCCTCCTCTTCCTCTGCCTAGACATTCTGAAGATGTTTTAAATTAAATACATATTCTGGTTCTTGAATTACTTTGAATTACTGCTTTTATATATTTGTTTAAAGTTTGCACTCTACTATGTGGATTATGCATGCAGGCAGACACACATTTGGTGATGAAGAAATATTTTAAATAAAGAGAAATTGTGTGGCTCCTTTATTCTTGGCCAAGGTCTAATTGTAAGAAGTTGGGGAAATGCAAAGATTTAGTACAGCAATTTCCAAAGTGTTCCTCCTAATTGTGCCAGTGAATTCTGAGAGCTCTGGGTGTGAGCCAAAAGAAATATATTGAATATGGGTTTATTTGACAACTGTACGTTATGCCAAGTTACACCTTTAAAGCATTGAGCTAAAGTGCAGGCTCTGATTTGCAGGAGCTTTCTAGGATCTCCATGAGGGAAGAGGCCTCTCCAACCATCAGTAGGTCATTTTTTTTCCAGAAAAAAAAATACTCTTTATCAAATCGGAGATATTGTCTGCATGCAAAACCTGTGTTTACCATTGAATTATGAGTTATGCATTACCACCGTGTTATATGTCAAGCGTTCAACTATTCATTTGTTTCATGCATTGGATTAAACCATAACTCTTAGAATAAAAGGAAATAGTTGGGTTCCTACGATACTTTAAGCCAAGCTAAACAAATTATGTTCTGACTTATTGCAATTTGTGAACTACCTTCTTAGAGGGTAAGGCCTGCTGTGTTTGCATGCATTGGTCATGAACAAATGTGGCTTTAGGATTTGGCTTGAAAGAGCCTATTTTCAGACATAATGCTAAGGAAATCATGAAAGGCATTTCCATGGTTTGTTTAGCCACTTTGCCAGAAAAGCCAAGCCAGAAGTTTTAGTTCTGAATAATTCAGGTTTTACAATCTGAACCAGACAATAAAGGAACAGAGGGCGAGGTTATCATCCATTTTATTTACTTATTTTAAACTATTTTAGTTTAGTTTAAAATTTTAGATTAGTTTAGTTTAAAATAGTTGGCTTTGGAGCCAACATTTTGAACAACAACCTTTTTTTTTGGCCATATGTGCAATTCTGAAATCTTGTCAACCAATTCGATTAGTAGATAAACATTTATCTAATGAGCTCAAGGCAAATGCTGCACAAACATTATACTGTCCTTGTTGTGAAGAAAATGATAACTTGATGCAAAACCACATATAATAGTTAACCTGCTAATCAAAAGTAAATTGGAACTAATTTATTTAGTATCTGTACTGCCTTGGCAAGATTTGAGACTATTGATATAAATTCTATATAAACAGAGGTATTGTTAGACATATATACCTAAGGGTCTTTACTTCACAAGCCTCTGAAAACAGGCCTCCTGCAGAATCTTTTCAGAGTCCAAAAAGAAAAATAAGACTACACTATCCAGTACAATTCACTATGTTTGAATAAAGCACTACCCAAAATAATCAAGTTAATAATAAGGTCACTTTGATCCAAATAGAGTTGAATGTTTGGTTCTGTGAATTCAAATATACCTAGTTGAAGAACTGCCATTAAGGCAATTCGTTTGTTTATATATCTCACTTTTATTTTTTTACAATCTCATTGTTATTATTTTTACAAAGAACTCAAGGCAACGAAGCCTTGAGTTATTTGGCAACAGACATATGCAACATACCTTTTTCCTCCTATTTTCCCTACAGCAACAACCCTGTGAGGTGAATTGGGCTGAGAGAGAGTGTGACTGTTTCAAAGTCATCCATCTGGCTTTCATAGCCAAGACTGAACTTGAACTCCTTCTTTCCCGCTTTCTAGTGTGGTGCCTTAACCACTAGACTAGACCAAACTGGCTTTCAGTTACTATAAATAATACATTACTAAATAATTTTAATCTATTAATATTTTTCTAGATTCTATCTCAACCTTCTTTTAATGCAATAATTAGTTCTACTGAACTTGCATTAGCAAAGTACTTACAAACAACAATTTGATTTAAACAACAAATTCCAGAACTCATCCATTATTGCAGTGTTTCTCAACTTTGTTAGTTTTAACCTGTATGGACTTTGATTCCCAGAATTCCCCAGACAGCATGCTTGGGAATTCTGGGAATCGAAGTCCACACAGATTAAAGCTGGCAAAGCTGAGAAACAGGGCACTATTATGATTCTTAAGAGTTTTCCCATGATCTCAAAATAATTACATTAGGTAGAATAAATCGGAATCTTTCAAAAAGACAAAAGTATTTTCTTCTCTCAACATTTTTCATGAAGAAAGAAGATAATGTAAACATGGCTAGCAAGAATAACAGCTGCATCATGAGCTCATAACCAAGACCATTACATTCTCATGCATTTAGAAAGATATTAATCCAGTGAAAGATTCACAAATATTTTGCTTTTGGCACTACTATACAGTATTTAATATGCTGAAGGTTAAATAGTTTGTATAACAGCATCAATCTCCAGTTTCTATTTATAAGTAGTGTTATAAGAAGTTTTTTGGAATAAATAGCTCCTTTTTTTAGACATTGTAGATATTTACTATTATACTATTATTCTACCATTAGTATATTTCAAAATATAGTTTCCATTTCACAGTTTTAATTCCATCAAATTACAAAACCATCTCAGACAATTCTGGGAACACTTACAAACAGCAGACATTTTAAATTTGCATTTAAATTGCAAAATTTAGTTTAAAAATTAAAATTAAAATTCAATTTAACTTTCCCCCCAAACTAATCACTTCCCTATATTTTCTGTTCTACAATTCTTTGGGAACTGTATATTATGGGTTGCTGGTCTTCTTATAAACCTGTTAGTCTAGAGCAGGGATGTCAAACTTGCATCTTCATGGTGTTGTCACGTGATATATCACAACTTTTCCCCTTTGCTAAACCAAGCGTGGGTATGGCCAGCACATGATGCATCTGGCCTGTGGGCCATGATTGACAGTCCTGGTCTAGAGCCATGCCTCTCTTTCCCCCAATGTATCACATAATTGGTTGCGTCTCCAACTTTCAGTTGCTAAGTCTGAGACACCAGATTCAAAAGAACAGTTGTCTAAACAGAGTGATTGGGTGAATGCATTGATGATTATTCAGGAATGCCAGGCACAACCAAACCCACACCTAATAGTTCAAATTAGCTACTTTATTGCTCAATGCCTATTTCATAATAATCTTCTGAGAGTGGCAGTTCACATCTAGTCCAGACTAGATAAGGTTCAACAGCAGACCTTGCTTTCTTATGCCTATGTAATGATTTCAGATTAATTCCCTTTTTGACTCCTCCCCTGGCTTGGCCAGTCTCTCTCCAGCAACAACTGTAGTTATAGTTAAGTAATTACTTTTACATGGTCAAATAGCAAACTTCTTGGAGGAAGGTCTGGTCATAATAAGATACTGAAAGCACAACAACTCTTTCAGTGATTGCATCTCTCTGGAGTAAAGATCTAGTTCATAGTTCTGGATAAAAGTAGAAAGTTGAACCCATGTAATCAACTAGCATACCTTTAGTACATACAATGGGACTTAAAAGTTTGTGAACCTTTTTGAACTTTTAAAATTTCTACATAAATATGACTTAGCATATTATCTGTTCACCATGCAAATCCCAACATTACCTAAAGAGAATCTAATTAAACAAATGAATCAAAAACATACGGTACTTGTTTGTTTACTCATTAAGTAAAATGAATACATTCATTATTCATTTTAAAAAATGGTCCAAAGCTACCAAGGACTTGTATCGAAAAAAGATCATGTGATAGGTCATATTTAGGCAGACATATTGAACATTTGAAAGGGTTCCCAAACTCTTAAGAACCACTGTAATTCTCTGGAGGAAGTCTTCTAATGCATATTTTCAGTTAAACTGACCACTGGGAGGCACCATGTCACCAGATTCCTCCTGTTAGGATTCATTGGATGTGGGTTCAATTCCCACAGAAAGTTTGAACCCTTCTATCAATGAAGTATCAATGTTTCAAGTAAGGAGTAAGGATAAAACATGTGGACCTGATATTGCAGAGTTAAATTGCTATTTGTGGTAAACTCCTCAAAGAATTTTAATTTAGCAACCAACATAATCTGCTTTACAGCCATCGCACAAGGACTAGAAATTGAATCCGTCCAATCTGGAAACAACAGCAATCTGGATGAAAGATTTGTCCCTAGAGTAGAGGTCAGATCAGCAATTGGATGGCTGATAAGGCCACAACTTTTAATACATAAGCAGTTAGTCACATCCTGCTAATCTTTGATCTTTGCCAAGATCCTGGTCAGGAAATAAAGGGCAGAAACATAGGTCCAGTCCAAAGAAAATGTAAGTAAGAAACTAAGAATCCATCCTATCATTCTGCAAAAAGATAATACATTGTTTGTTTTTCCATGATGCAAACAAATTGTCCCTGGGATAACCTTAATAGAATTTGGTGAGGGTGCAGTTTATATTGATGAGCAACCATTCTGGTATAGCTGAATTGATCAATGAGAATTTGTCACTTCTAGGCATATGGATTGCCAGGATAAAGATGGAGTGATAAAAAGACCAATGCAAATCTATACTTTAGGCTAAAAAGGGGAACAGACTTTGTGGCATCCTTTTTGTTAATGGACCAAACTCTCATTAAATAACCTTGTCATCCAAAAACCAACATAGTCAAATTTGTTGATGTGTTGTAACACTTCCAGTTTGGATCAAGCACATTGGATGTAGAGATAGATAGATGTGAACTCTCTAGCTGGATATAGATCATATATCAATTGTAAGGAAATGCACACCTTCAGTGAGATAAGACTGAAACATCTCCAGGGGAAGTATAGTTTGGCACACAGAGGAACTAAGAAGAGGACCTGCCCTGGGAGAATAGAACTGATTAGTGGGTATGAAGGGCAATTGCCAATGATGTCCAAGATGTCGAAAGCAAATGACTGAAGTTAAAGACTTAGAAGAATAACATGAGATTTGATTCCTGTTAGGCAGATTTTATGTTCAAGCAGCTGACGTGTACAATGTTATGGCAACAGTAGGAAAATGTTCTTCTGGTGGTATATTTTGCTACCTTTATAAACTGTATAATTTGTGATGGAAGAAAAGGGGGAAATGGTCATGATTGATCCACAGCCTAAAATACTGCAAGCATACAAAGGCTTGGGCTTGTGATGAGATACCTCAATTTAGGAATATCATCATTCTTTGGCTATGGAGAAGACAAGTAGTAAAAGATGAAATTGGAAAATGGATTCATCGAACACAAAACAAAAGAAGTACAGTATAATATATTGTATAGATGTGAACATGTCAATTCCAGAGACAGGAATCACATTGCTTTGTGGCTGAGGTATTGAAAGGAACAATGATCTGCCATAGAAGAGTGGCCAGTGAATAAGACACCATCCTATGACTTCTTATTGATATTGTTTCCTGATTGCTTATTTGTACCCTATGAGTATCATTACGTGTTGCACCTT
>JANHFT010001007.1:180235-211873 GCA_032467955.1 Pseudoxenodon macrops | reverse complement strand
GGGAGGCAAATTGCTGGGAGGCAGAGGAAGATTTTTTTTCTTCTTTTCTTGTTTTTGTCCCCAAAAACTAGGTGCGTCTTATACTCTGAAAAATACGGTAATCTTCATTAGAATAAATTGCAATCATCAATTTAATGGACCTCCTACCCAAAATAAACTATCTCAAATTGTGCCAATGAAAATTTCAAAGAGAACTTTATAAGAATGGCTACAACCTGTCAATAAATTCATGTGGGGTGGAAAAAAGATCAATAGGCAAAACAAAAATTTCTACACAATTTCAAAAAACTGTATCGTAAAGTAAGCTGTATCATAAAACTAGTCCCTGGCATGGATAACAGATAAAATCCCCAAATAGTAAAATAGCAAGTTTGGAAGGAGCCAGCTTAGCTAATGACTTCATAGATATTTATGGTATGAAAACACAAAAGATACAAATTTAAAAGGACACAACCATAGACAAAATTTGATAAAAGCATGCAATTATTCCCCAAAGGGAATAATAAGTCCAACAATTTCACCTTTAGCTTTCCCCACAAATCCTTTTTATGTTGGAGACAATTACAGTGTTGATGCTTCAGCAATAGTATTACATGAGCACTGCCAAGTGCGCCATTCTGCAACAGCTTTGGCCTCCAGACTAAATGCAAGGGCAGCTCCATAACACAAGAGCATTATAGCAATAAAAATGTGAGGTACCATGTGGTTAGCATGTTGTGCGCCTGTGGTTTGTAAATGAAAGTTATCACAGTGTGAGAAAGCCATCCATAATGTGGTGTAACTGAAACATTGTTTAATCAATGAAAGTATTACAGTTCAATGGGGGGATTGTTTTCATAAGTGCATTTGTTCAATTTTTTTCCTGCAAGTTTATGTTTGCATAGAGTTCTAAAAAAGTGAACAAAAATAACACATCCAACCTGCAACTGGACATTTGCATATACATTTGAGTATATTATTTCATACCATTGTTAATGGGAATTTTTATAATCATCTACTGTCAGGTTAGCATATAGAGGTAGTCCTTAACTTACAACCACAATTGAACCCAAAATTTCTTTTGCTAAGTGAGATAGTTGTTAAGTGAGTTTTGCACCATGTTACGACATTTGATGCCACAGTTGTTAAGTGAAGCACTGCAGTTGTTAAGTTAGTCACATGTTGTGAATCTGGCTTCCTCGTTGACTTTGCTTGTAGACGGTCACAAAAGGTGATCACATGACCCAGGAATACTGCAACTGTTATAAATATAAGTCAGTTGCCAAGAGTCTGAATTTTAACCATGTGATCATGGGGAGACTGCAACAGTCATAAGTATGAAAAATGGCCACAAGTCACTTTTTTTCAGTGCCATTGTAATTTCGAACGGTCATTAAATGAGCTATTGTATGTCAAGGACTATCTGTAATTTTGTGCTGTCATAATGAATCTGTGTATTGCTTTAGATTACACGTCTGATAATTCCTTGCTGGTTGTACCTGATGAGAGTTGAAATCCATATGCTCAGAAAGGCACCTGGCTGTCTAGTCCTTGCTTAGACGTTAGACTAGGAGCAGAGACTCAAGTTCAAATCTTACTCAGGCATAAGGTTTACCACATGAAGTTCTAGCAATTACAGCTACATCGCAGAATTGTTCTGAGCGCACAAAAGAGGAATAAATAGAACCTTGTAAACCACAAAAAGGCCCTTACAAGGAAAAATGGCATATCATCATCATCAACAACAACAACCACCAACATCATAATCAACGTCCCATTCCTGTTTGCTTTCACATCTTCCTTTATAGATCACAACAGATGTTTTGCTACAAGATTTTTGTTTGGCAGCTTCTCCTTGCTCAAAAACCACAAGAATTTTGGCCATGATACTTTTATTAGTAAGCTCCCTTCCTCATTCAACCCTGATGTTCTTCCGAACATCATTAGTAAATTCTCACTGAGAGGTTTCACTGTTCTCATTATGAAAGCAGAAATTCTGACTATGAAAAAGTCACTGTTTTGTTTTGTAGACAGGGAGAGAAAAGTCTTCGGGTGTCTAAAATCCATTAAGTGTAGCCACAATGTCCAGTATTATTAGAAACCTTTCTCAAAATGGAACAACAATGAAGTTTTCTTTAGCAGTGACACTGGTTGGTTTTAGGCATGTAAGATTAAGCTTTATTACTCTCTTAGACAAGCCCTTACATTTATTGTTGCAATAAATCAGAAAACTTATCTGACCTTTGTTAAGACCGCACTTATCTATTTAGACAAAGAATATTTATACTGATGAAAACGAGAATCAGCCATACCAATGAAACAAAATCCATTCCTAATGTGAAAGAATTCTGGCAAGACTGGAAGAGTGTCAGAGGAAAAAAATCTGGGAAGGGGGGATATGGGGAGCTGGAGTTAGAGGACAAACAAACAAGAAGGATGAAGCTCTGTTTTCACAGAAAATAGGAAGCTGCCTTATTTGGATCAGAATAATTAGAACTGCAGGAAAAACAATTGCAACAACCTGCTTTCCATTGAGGACCTGTATACTGCACAGAGTCAAAAAGAGGGCTGTGAAAATATCTACAGATCCCCTCACATCCTGGACATAAATTGTTTCAACTTCTACCCTCAAAACGACACTATAGGGCATTGTACAACAGAATAACAAGGACAGTTTTTTCTCCCATGCCATCACTCTACTAAACAACTAACTCCTACAACATTGTCAAACTATTTACTAAGCCTGTATTACAGAGGTGGGTTTTAAATTTTCTTACTGCCGGTTCGCTCAGGGGTGCACTGTAGCCACGTGTGTGCTTTGCCGTTGCGTATGCGCAGTGTTTTTAAAAAGATTCTGTGCATGCGCAGAAGCAAAATCCAAGATGAACTGGCTTGGGAGTGTGGCAGGACCAGGTTACTAATGGTTCTACTGAACCATGCCGGTAAGTTACTAACACTTCAGTAGAACCGGACCAAACTGTTGGGAACCCACCTCTGCTGCATTACCATTATTCTTCTCATCTTTCCTATTATCTATCTCATTTTCTATTTTTGACTATAACTTTGTTGCTTGTATCTTTACGATTTAAATTGTTTTATTTAGTCTCCTAATACGATTTCTGTTGATTGCTTATTTAGTATCCTATGACTATCACTAAGTGTATCTTATGATTTATGATGAATGCATTTTTATGATGACTATAATCATGATTTATCATTTATAGCTTTTATGTACACTGAGGGCTTAGAAACTGAAGATAAATTCCTTGTGTGGCCAATCACACTTGGCCAATGAAGAATTCTATTCTATATATTGTTCCTATTCCTGGTAAAGGTTCTCTAATACAACAACCCCCAACCTTTTGGGTACCAGGGACTGATTCCATGGAGAAAGACATTTTTTGCAGACTGGAGGGGGCATGGTTTTGTGTGCTGCCTGAATCCCGTGGATGGTGCGAGGCCCGGTTGCTGGCATCTCACAGACCGGTGCCAATCCATGGACCAGGGTTGGGAACACCTGCTCTAAAACTTCAAATAAAATTTCCCTTAAAAATAGAGCAATTTTCCTTTGTGCAACCAGTCAGTTTTGCAATGAAAACCTATAAAATTAATTTATAACTCTCCACAGATTCAGATCTAATTTCAAAATATACTCTTAAATTGGACTCAATCCCAGCTTGAAACAAACCCTCACAACATCTCATGACAAATGCCAGTAGCTGATTCTACATGCCGGTATATGACTTGAAAACTTTCTATATTATTCTGACGATGAAACATAAGAGTTTATTGCTTATTCCTCTGAGTTACTGTATACCTTGTCCATCAGCACTACTAAATTTGTATTTTAGCCCATACATATAATTACTGGCCACATTTTGTTCCCTTCCAAAAAATGTTAAGTCATATTCATAACTTTAAATTAAATTAAATACAACCTGTGGTGGCAAAGATTTGTTTACTCCAACTTAGTGTTCTTCACCAGGTATGATCCACAACTCCTGTCACCCTGCATTGGGTAATGCTAAAAGGCTTTGGAAAATTGAGTGCCTGTTCATAATTTAATGAGCACTACATTTGGCAGTGCTTTCATTCAATAGCAAAAACTCATTAAAAAATCAATTCAATTAGTGATATTTAATAAACAAGCTATCATTTAATATTATTATTAACTTACAAGACTTCTGAATCAAAGCTAGAATCAAACCTTATAGATCTTCACAGCAAGGGGATATATGGGGCATTTTCATTTGAAATCCTAACTATAAGTGGAAGTGGTTGACGGGTTAAGAAGCCTTCATCGCTATGCTAGCCGTCTCTTACTCCTGTCTTTTTCTATACTTTAAAATTGTTTAATTTGCATAGTTGTGATATATTAATTGCTTTCTATTTATCTTTTTATAATCTGTAAGGTGCCCAGAGTTGCCTTATAGAGCAGCGTCCCCCAACCTTTTGGGCACCAGGGACCAGTTCCGTGGACAGAAGTTATTCCATGGACCAGAGGGGATGTGGTTTCGCGTGCTGCCTGCATCTCAAGGATGGGGCTTCAGTTGTTTGCGTGATCCGGTTTCTGGCATGCTGTGAACCAGGCCCGGTTCATGGATTAGAAGTTGGGGACCCCTCTTATAAGGAAAATGGCAGCACAAAATTTGAATAATACCAAAGCATAATAGGACCAATAAGACCAAACTAGCCTACAAGACCAAATGAAGAACAGAATAGTTTCTGTTCAAAAGACACAGAATAGAGAACACAGTATGACATTTAAAAAGATCAGATTAAAAAGCAGATAACAACAAGACCTGGCAATGACTAAGAGCAGGAAACTTGAAGAATGAAACTGAGTTTAACTGTGGCTGCACAAGACCAAGCTTTAAGAATAAATGCATACAAAGCCAGAATTGAGAAGACAGCAACAGACAGCAAATGCTACCTCTGCAAAGAAACTGAAGAAACATCTGGTTAGCTACGATAAGAAGATTGCATAGACTGACTACAAACAAAGGCATGACAATATAGCAATATAGATGTATTGGAAAATCTGCAATACCATTTTCCTGCAAGCAAGTTCAGGAGGGACCATTAAATAGAGAAAGTAACAGAAAATGAAGAACCTAAAATTTTATGGGACTTTAGAATTGGAACAGAGAAGCACCTGTCACATAACATCTCAGACTTATTGATAAGAAACGCAAAGCAGTCTGGGGATAATGGACCTGGCAGTACCTGGAGACAGGAGGATGGAAGAGAAAGAATTGGAGAATATAACAAAATACAAAGACCTGCAAATAGAAACAGAATAACTAACATAAGATAGCAAAGATAGCAATAGTGTTCTTGGGTGAAATCCCAAAACAACTGGAATACCACTTGAACACCATCTTGAACTTGAATACCATCAGCATTGACAAAATCACCAACAGTCAATTGCAAAAGGCAGCTTTACTTGGAACAGCTTACATCCTGTGACAATATCTTTTAACATCATAAAACATCATATCTGTCTATCCCAGGTCCTTTGGAAGGATTCCGTAGACGGATATAAAAGTGCCAAATCCAGTCTGAACTGGCCGACTGAACTGGTAATTATTAATAATAAAAATTTATATGAAGAACCACAAAAAGTGGCCCTATTTTTCTATAATGTGCAATGCTAATTATAGGCAGAACAGATAAATATGTTGATTTCTTTGACTGATATCATGTCTTTCTCCTCAGAGCAGAAAACAATAAAGAATTAAAATCTGAATAGTTGTGCAAATAATTATTATCTACCAAATTTACCTGAAAGATGGTCCTGAATTTTAAATTATGTTCTCCCATGGAAAATGTTACAAAACCATTATAAACAAACATAATCCAATATAGAGTCAGCCTTATAATCTTGACCAAACTTTAGGACTGTTACCAAAACACCTAGTTTGAATACTATTGAACATTTACAAAGGAGGAAGGGCCCAGGAGAACAAAATATACCTTTGACTACAACTGGAGTTGTAGTCTTTCTTTCCTAAATGCTCAAACTGTGATAAAGAAAAACATTATCAGATGACTAAGAAAACTGCTATTTGTGGTTCGAATCTAGTTTTACCTATGACATTCCAGAGAAAAGGCAGGTGAAATTCCATAATACCCAGAGTCTCCTTTAAATGCTGGATAAATGATAAAAATCTATTTATATGGCCACTAAGCATCAATACCAAAATATTAAAATGGAGGTTTCTCCACAAAGCAAAGGATTTGAAAACTTACTTAACATTCAACATATAGGTAATCCACAAGTTGCAAATGTAATGGAGCCTGCCAATTACATTCATAACCCGAGGATTCGTAGGAGTGAATTGCGTAACTTGACCACGATCACTCCCTTATTTCGCTCACATATTCGCTAATTGAATGCGCAGGTCGTTTAGTACACATGAGGTATCTCAGGGTGGGGAAGATAATGGGGGTTTAGCAATGGAACAGACCACCTGCTTCAGACCACCCAAAGCCTCCCCTGACCCATGGAGACACCTCATGCTCCCTCCCCTGGGGTCCCCACAATTGCTCCTCCCCCCCCCATCCTGCCGTGCGTCTCTTCTGTAGCCTTTCTGCTGTGGTTTCTTTGCCTCCTTGTAATCTCAGCAGAAAAAGTGTTTGGAAGCCAACAAGACTTTGGGGCAGTGAAATCGCGTTGCTTCAAGCTCCCATCGGCTTGCAAGCACTCTTGATCCAAGACTAGACTGATGCAAAATGGTGCAAGCCAATGGGAGGCATCAAGCAACACAATTTCACTGCCCAAAGTCTTGTCGGCTTGCAAGTGCTCTTCAGCCGGATCTGCTTCACAGAGAACAGAGGCCTAAAGTACTATAGTGCGAGATCACACAAGATCAGTAGCACACTATTTTGCTACTCTTGCATGATCTTGCACTACTTTAGGCTTCTGTTTTCTGCAAATGCACTGAAGCAGGCAAAGGAACCGACAGCTTGCTAGATCATTGCAAGGTAAGTGAGTCTCCACAGGCCCAATGGCTGTGGAGACCCAGCAGGGTGGGGCTGGGAAGGAATAGGCAGGGTGATGTTGCAGTGCCTCTGCCATTGTTCGTAAGTGTGAATGATGGCTGTGGTGCTATACCATTCCTAATTTCGGGTCTAGGTCGTAAGTATTTGGGGGAAGCTATATCGTAACTTCAAACAGTTGCTAAGTGAACTGTCATAACTCGGGGATTAACTGTAGTTCTTTAAAGAAACTCAGTATATGAACAATTTATTGCAAGAAGACAATTTTATAATTTGACTAAAACAGACACAAATATTTTCTGAAGTTAATCTGGACTGAAGTAATGGTTTGGGATTCATATAAAGCTTATAATAAGACAATTTATTATTTCTTAATCTTTTAGAACAGAGTCCCAGATTTGGCCTTGTCAAATGTTGGCAGGAATTAAGCTAGAGACGGCTGTTAAGGATACTGAGCTTGCCTATGACAAGAAAGAGGAAGAGAACAAAAGGTGAGGAAGGCTGGTTTTGTAAATAGCTGCTAGAACAAAAGTGTGGAGGAAAACAAGCTGTAGCTTATTGTGAAAAGAGGAACAGATTGTATTTTTTTTCTCCCAGGTTGTGGGTGAGGTCAGTACATCTGCAGCTATCTCCAATCGTTCTGCAAGCTCTTTTTCTAAACTCTTCTGCATGCTAACTAGAAAGGATATAGAAACCACACTTCGACCTTTCTGTTCACCAGAGGAACATTAAAAGTAAGGAGGGCAAGGCTGGCACTCATAAGGAGTTGGAGGAATTGCCAATGCACCTCCTGCTATGAAAGTGGAAGTTCTTTGTAAGACATCGCACGGGAGTAAATCTAGCTTGCCACATTATTCTCTGAAGGATTCATCACTAGTTAAGAGCATCTCCACCTGGCTGGCTCAGGAATTCTGGGAATTGAAGCCCACAAATCATAAAGGGAGCATAGTTCCCTGTCCCTGCTCTATTGTGACCTTCTTAGTATCATGAAACATAGAAGCTATAGCAAAACATTGGGAAATTACACCTATCATTATTCTCTACAAAGATATTTGGTACTTCATCTCACACACCATCAGAATCTGCCAATTGTGGATGGAGGAAGTCTTCTATTAATGTTTTCTGGGAACAATTCCATTATAAGGAATATCCATGGTTTGTTTCTGAGTAAATATTGTGATAGTAGCAAGAAAACTACTACCGTTGTTAGAACAAATTTATAAACATATCAAACAAGGATAAGTGGGAATTGAGCTAGTAATGGGCTATCTATAAGGCTCCATATGTATACACTCCACGCATAGAAGATAATACATCCGCTGCTGGCAAAACATCCATTGCCTAGTTTGAACACGTTTAGTAAATCATGTCACCGAAATCAGCTAAACTAAGAAAAAAGATGGGACTTTTTACTTCATTCATATAATGAAAGTCAGGAAGCTGAAGCAAATCAAGTTTACCATTCTCCAGATTGGCTACTATATCAGATTTTACATCAGGAAAGGGGGGAACATTTGCTGAAGGTGGAATTTAAACTACCTTGCAGTTTAGGACCTGTTTAGGACTGGAACAGCATCTTTTCCGGTGCTATAAGAATCTCACCATGGAAGTTGACTTGGGGAGGTGGGGGGAGAGATATTTAGTCAAAATAGCATTTTAGTTCATTCCCATTTCAATAAAACCCTATCCCTAAAAGAAATACTATTTTTTTCCTAAGTAATTTATTCTTAAAATGGGAAGTCAGTCCCAGATTGGTAAAAGTCCCATAAAGGAGACAGATATTATTTTATTTCCTGGACAAATATTCTTCCTGGCAGTGGGACTTTCTCACTTTCAGGCCATCTCCCTTCCAGATGAATGCACAATCCTATGACTATTTCCAAAGCACATATATATTTAAGGGCTCGATATGAATGATGTTCAGTTGAACCTATTAGGACAACATGGAATTCCAACAATATCAATGCCTAATGTTCTAAGATTAATGACTTTATGATTCTGAGTGATACATGCAAGAAAAGTATTGAATGCCCCTGGCTCAGCTAACCTGGTGTTCTATTTCTTCAGGCAATCCATGAAGGAAATTGAAAACAGGCTGCTTTAGAAACATATAACAAATCAGTATATTTCAGCCCTACTTACCAGCCTTCAGGCTGAATGCCAGTGTTAATATGTGATTGTCTACATAAATCACCATATTCTAATGAAGCCAAAATTTAGTTCCATGTGCATGAACTCTTTCTTGTTCTTTTTTGAATTCCAAGTTAGAAGGAAAAAGTTGTGAAATACTTTAGAGATTAAGTAATTTGACTGAACATTCCTTTATATACTACTCAAGGAACTTGGCACAGGGAATATTTTTTTGATAGCTACTTCTTTTCAAACCCAAAAATCAAAGCAATAGTTGGAATGTATTTCTACTGAGGTCTACCACTTTTATTTTATCACAATGCTGCTAGAGTGGAAGATAATTCTTGTTTTACCAGTTTTCTTCTTCTTCTGAATGCCAAAGATGTAATGATCAAGGGAAAACTGTTTTCCCCCATACAAACATAAATATAAAGTTTGTGTTCAACTTAAGTCTTTCTTCCTAAATATGTTTACTAGAAGACGATCCAAATGGAATTAGTGCAACTGGTTCTAAGTAAATACACATTTGATGGAGCTGCAAATGTAAGAAACTAAAACATTAAAAAATAAGATATATGACCATAGGTTGCAGAGCCTGGCAGTGGAATTGAATTTTGAAGTAGGACAAGAACATTATGAACTGGTCAGTTTATTTAGTGGTGTTATTCATCTGGCACAAAATTAAAGGTGAAATGAGGACTGAAGTGGCAGTAAAACCAGTAATATGGTTGTAGAAGGCAGATACTGAAATAATTCCTAGCTCTTCAGAAAACAATATTAGAGAAAACAATAAAAAAAAAAAGCTCTTACATTCCAAAACATCTAAAAGCAAGTTAATATGCACATTATGATATTCAGAAATGTTTGACTATATCAATTGCTGTATTTCATTACATAATTGCACAGAATACTTTCATTACATATTATTACATATAAAGCACAAAACATCACAGCCTTACACAAAAGGAAAATGTTAACTTGAATGGTTCATCCCCAGAAAGTATTAATTATAACTGTGGGATATGGGATGAAGGTGTGGTTACCCATCCAGCCCACAAATACTACAGTTTAATTGGAAAATTTGGGAGGAAATTTGCGTACCCAGAATTAAACAAACCCCAAAGTAGAAGAGTAAAATTATAGACAGGATTCTTAGTAATGGTAACAAATTGTTTTTGTTTTATATATGCCAGAATAAACACTCTAAAAAAGAATCCATATATTCATTTGCCTTCTTCAGCATACAGATAGTCCTCGACTTACAACAATAATCATTTTTCAGACTTATGATTCGCAATATCTCCATGATCAAAATTCAGATGCTTGGCTACTGATGCATATTCATGATGGTCGCAGTGTCCAAAGAACATGTGATCACCTTTTGTGACCTTCTGACAAGCAAAGTCAATGGGAAAGCCAGATTCATTTCCTAGCAGAACTGCAGTGCTTCACTTAACAACTGCGGCAAGAAAGGCCTGAAATGTGCAAAACTCACTTAACAATTGTCTCACTTAGCAACAGAAAGTTTGGGCTCAATTGTGGTCATAAGTCGAGGACTAGGTGTATTTATTTCTCAGGGTGTATCTTCCTGCCAGAACAACATAAACACTAAAAATTGCACCAAACGGGAATATCACTCAGTCCAAGTGGTAAGAAATTGCTTTTATAACAGTTTCATTTTACAACTTTTTGTTGTTCATAGAAGTGGGATCCTTAAACGAAAAATAAAATTTAAAGATGTGTTGGCTTACTCTTATATTGATCTCAAAATTATTTTAAGTTATTAGCAGCCATGCAAATGCTGTGTTATACTTTGCTCTTTTGCTTTATTGTATTCATTCTTTTATCCCTACCTCCAATTCTGCTTTTTTTCCTTCCAAAATAATAATAGGGTAAATTTTATTAAGCTGCAGCTATAGGCACCTCCTGACATCATCATTATCCTTTAAAAGTCAAGGACAAATGCCAGAATATTCTTCTTATACAGCTTTTCTATTTCAGAAAAAATAAGCAATAAAAGAACATTTAGCTACATTCAAATGCAAGTGGCAGAAGAGGTAAAATGAATTAACTTTGGCTGACATATGGTTTTTCACCACTTTACTCCTGATAATTCCATATACACATTTACAATGATTTAAGATTCACTGGATGTTACTTATTTCTTTCACAGCCAAGGCTGTGTTTTCACACATTTGATTCACAAGTTGCTGTTTTTAAAACAACTGCTGCAGCAACCCCTCCATGCTCATTTTGCTTTGACTGATTTGTCACTCTGTGATTTTGGCAGAAGCCTCTTGCACAGATAAATGAAATGCTAATGTACAGGCTTTACCAGCTCTTCCCAAAGTGTTTTAGACAACCCTTTTTATTTTGGCCACAAAACAGACGTCATGTCGCTTATAAACGGCTTCCAGATTTCCAATATATACCAAAATGTGTTTACTAGGTCAAGAAATGGGACAGAGATTCTATCAATACATCGACAGATATGCACGACATGCCAGGCTTATACGCATTACGACATGCACAGTGGAGTACCAATCAGAACAGGTGCAATTGTTACAAATTGTTCGTCTCAAGAAGAATACATAATATATACACCATACATTAGATCTCATGGCTTTTGTATTTACTCCCTTGTAAGCCCACAATATCTAGATCCAGAATTGTTAAAACAAAGATTTTTGTCTCAAAGGTATTTTTTTCCAAAAAGCAACTGAAATGTGTTTTTTTCCCCCTGAGGAAGATTTTTCGCTTCTCATCCAAGAAGCTTCATCAGTTCTGGCAGGATGGTGGGGGCAATGGAAGGATTAGTTTTCACAAGATGGGGGAGGGAGTTGAGGGATAATATTTCTTTGCAGTCATCTGGTCGTTAATACTCTCCCTGAGAGCTCTTGATGTCACTTTGGGGTTTACCTGTGCTCTCGGGGCCACCTGTATCAGAGTGCAAATGGGAGAGGAATCGTCTTGGAACTGCCAAAAGGATTGTGTTGCAGAGAGGCGTTAGGTGGTGTCTTATCTTTTTCCTTAGGGAAACCCCCCCCAGATAAGTTGCCTTTTGAAAAACCACCTTTGAGACAACTATGACCTGGATGACTGAGAATCTCCACAGACATCTTTTAGTTTAGTTTTTTAAATTGCCTCCCTATATAGAATGATTCAAGAAATTTCCATGAGCTAAAATGGAGAATAGCACTGCACCCTACTCAGATGAAAAGCGCTTTCCTTTGTTTCCACAAAAATGAAACCAGGCATAGGAAGATAAAGTTTAATATATACCTTTTTTTTAGGCCTGTGCTGGTCAACGAACCAGGAACAAGTGTAAAATGTAAAGAAAGGCAGTGAGGATGCTGTTTGGAGATGTCTTGCAAGATGAGATGGTGGAAACTAGGAATGTTTAGTCCTAAGAGAGCAGGGCGGTTGGTGGTAGAATAAGTTGCTTTCAAACTGCTGATAGTAATGTTACCCAGAAGAATAGCAAGCCCTGTTCAACAGTGCAAGGCAAAGAGTAATGGGTATCAATTCTCAAAAGGCAACTTCTCATTGAATATTGCTAAATGCTATCAAGTCGGAATTGCCATTCAGCTGTGGAATCAACAGTCAGAAAAAGTGGTGAGCTCTGTTTTGCTCAATGTGTTAAGATGCTGATCCTCAACCTGTGGTCTACGGATTCCTGAGGGGGTCTGATATTGTCACAGGTCTGCAAAGAGGGATTACAGATGCTTGAAGAAATTTTATGATTTAAATTTTGAGTTAATTCTTGGAGCCATGAAACAAACAAAATGTTAAAAAGTTACAATATTTATGTAGTTATTTACCGAACACATCTAAATTACAATAAAGTAAGCAAAGTATCTTTACGATCCCCAAGGCATGTCACAACTTTTGAGCAACTGCCCATTGAAAAATTTGACATGGCCTAGAACTGGCCATGTGGTCCGTGACCACAAAAGTTACTTTAAAAAAAAGGGGGGGTGTCCATGGTGAAGAAAAGATTGACCACCACTGTGTTAAAATATTCTGGAATCCTAAATACAGCAGAAGAATTAATTCCCCAAATGAGGAATTCCCCAGGTTACATCTTTAGCACACCATGGAATTTGCACTCTTTGCGTTGTTTGGATAGTTAGAATCCATTTTCCACCACCTTGATGTTGTAATTTTTGCTTATAGTTTGGAGGCAACATTTGGGCTCAAAGTCACTCTTGGCTTTGACTGATGGTTCAAGAGGTAGCAGGGCCAGCATCAATGAAGAGGTAGTGTCTATTTTTTTTAAAAAAGCACAACCACCTGAATAATATTAACATAAATTAACTGATTCCGTTTTTATAATCTTGCAATCCCTTAATTCAGATTAGAGTTGGAGTGACTGGAAGTAACATACTTAAGTCGTATAACATTATATTAAATGTTAGAAACATGGGATGCACAATGTTTTATAAAATAAGTACAATTCTATGGCACTTTTGGAAGGATTTTGACAGCCACATCCAAGATTTCTGGCAGTCTTACATGGTGGACTTCTTTTCTATACTAAGTGGAGAATCTCTTTTCTCTCACCCTAAGTAGCATCTATAAATTCAACAGCTGCAATATAGCTTGAAACCATATGTTTTTCTTTCATTCAGGACACAGTAGAGTTTTTGCCCAGAGAATAAAAGCAGGAAGTAAGCAAGGAAGCTGATGGGAATTACTAAAAGAAGAATCGAATAGGGGAATGGAAGTGCCATATTATATTAGTTGTTCCTAGACTTAAACCTTAAACCTTCAGATGTTAAGGAATAAGATTCTGCATGGAAATTACCTCTCATAAGAATACAATCATTTTTTGGCCCCTACTAAAACATCCACAATATAAATTTTGCATCTAACATATGGCATTAAAAACAGACTGAATCTGGGGCATAATTTTTCTTCTTCCTCCTTGAAAATAATCCTTGTATGAAATACATTTTCCAGATAGTTTGAAATTAGAGACAGGATTTTTGATGAGCGTAGGCGACACATACAGAAACTCTGATAACACAATGAAGAGATGTTTTTTTTATCATTTCCACAACACTGCATAGCACTTAGTAAAGCCACAATGAAGAAAATTAATGTATATTGGTAATACATTTACACGAACAGCTTGCTATCTCTGGCTCACCTCACATTTCTAAGCAGGTTGCAACTGTCATAGGTTTGGGAGCATGATCTTTTTATCCTGAAATGGTCTTACGCTCCTCACCTTTTAAAAATGCTTTAGAATGTTGACTGGGTAGTGGTATTCTGGACAGAAATGCTACTGACCCCGCCAAAATAGTCTGGTTTTTTTTCATAACAGCTTTGGCATTGGGAAGTAAGTTTACCTGGACCTGCCTATATTTTCTGTGAATTGACTGAAGAATCTCAATGAACCCCTACTGCTCAGGAACCTGCTGGCAAGAGGCTTGGCGGCAGCTCACACGAGCCCCTTGGTAATTGGGCAGGAGGGTTAGAATTAGAATTGTTTGCTAATTAGCTTTTGTCATGCTTCGTCCTTTTTTTTCTACCTTCAAAATGATATGATCCCGTTTTCATATATGCAACAGATTGAACTCATTGTTTGGATTCTGCAGGAACCAGAGTGATCCGATCACAGCAACAATAGGATTTTAATTTATGGACCAAAACATCAACCTATGCTTTCAGTGCTACAGCTGCACTTACTACAAGGATAATGTAGTGCGGCTGCTCTTCTGCACTTCAATGCCAATGTTGGGTATCTTCCATGCTGGTCAGTTGTGCCACAGCCTGCTCCTCGCAAAGTAGGAATAGCAATAGGACTTAGACTTATATACCACTTCACAGTGCTTTATGGCCCTCTCTAAACAGTTTACAGAGTCAGCCTATTGCCCCCAGCAATCTGAGTTCTCAATTTACTGACCTCGTAAGGATGGAAGGCTGAGTCAACCTTGAGACTGGTGAGATTCAAACTGCCAAATTGCAGTCAGCCGGCAGTCAGCAGAAGTAGTCTGCACCACCATGGCTTGTTTAGTGTGAGTAACCTGGCCTCTTTCAGCCATGCGAGTTAGTCTAGGCAGCCATATCACTACCACAGTATGCACTTCATTAATAATCTGTGTTAATAATCACACATTTTCTTATAAGTGGTCTTAGCTCCCAGAATTGTCAATAATGACCCTGCTGGTTGAATAATTTCTGAATCTGAAGTTCACATAACTGGAGAATGTTGATATTGTGGATGGCTAGCTGAACAATCAGAAAAAACAAGCAAGTCAAAGATTGTTGGGAAGAACAGCTGGCAAGCACACCTTCTGCTTATTGATGTTTGTGGATAATGGAAAACAATATGATTAACTGTGCTGGTGACATTTTGCCCTTCAAAATCCGAGATGTCAACTTCAATCAACGTTAGCCAATATGTTCAATGACAATATGTTATGTGACTTGTAGTTTAATAATCAAGACAGCATTATTATGTCAAATTTGGTACGTCCCAAGTACCAATTCAAACTTCTTCCTCCCTCCTCTTCCCCCCCTCCAAGTTATACTGGAAATATGGGGGGAAAAACACAACCTGCATAAGTAGTCACTAGAGACAAAATGCCAGTTACAACTGTTTTTCCCCAACAACTATTTAGTCTGTGTGATGCTTCAAATGAGGAGGCAGTAAAAATAGTAAACCTGACTTGAGGAAATCCAGGTTCGGTGTACCGGTAATTTCTTCTCTTATACTTTTTTTTTGATAAACTGAATGAAAATGTTAGTAGGTAGATATATTTCCTATGGTGCTTCTTACAGTTCATATCTGCTCCTCTTACACAGAGGAGACTTTGCATGCTGGAATAATCAAGGCTGGCTGGTGAGATCCATGAGTTCCTCAGTGAACATGTCCCATAGCTTGGGACGTGATTGTGTGGTGTTTTTCTAAAAGGCCTTCGGTTCTTCATGAGTCACGTTCTATCAATTTAGGTGCACCTTAGTGAAAATCTAATCTGTTCCAGATGAAAGTCAATCAACAACAATTTTTTAAAAGATTCTGATCCATTTCTGTTTGGGTAACAAATCTATACTCTTGTCTATTTTATTAGGAGATTGTCCTGGACGTGGTGTTTGGGAAAATTATAACCCCAACTGCAGTATGGAAGCCACCTGTGTAGCTTGGTCTCCAGGGTAATCAGCAATCAATCCTGAAGTCATCGTTCTTTACTAACTAGTTACAATGTTTGAGATAGGGATACTTAGTGAAGGTTGTATATATTTGTGTGTGTGTGTGTGTGTGTGTGTGTGTGTGTGTGTGTAAAGTAGAGTTATTTGGCAAGATCTGTGAATTGCTATATGCAACTCAGAGGTGTTAGCTGTTCATTTAGTTGCTAAATTCATTTGTACAATCTCTCGGAGTGAATCAGCGTCTACATTCACCATAATGAGACCTTGCATAATGTCTGAAAGGTACTAAATGAGCTTCTAGTCCATAGGTCACATTATCTTAAAGGAAATCAACGTCAGCCATGGGTGTAGAATAACAATGTAGTTATTGCCCAGCTCCTTGGAAAGAAGCTCCTAATCTGGTTTTCTGGAGCTCTTGAGTTCCACAATCTGTTCTGCAGCCTTAAGAACTGTAGCATGAGAGGAGGCTTCTTGCAATGGCACAAGGCACCCATTTCCTTCCTTGAAACTCCTGAATTCCCCTAGCATTCCTAGGGCCACCCACTTCAAATAACCCACTCTCAATATGTTGCTCAAATACGTAACCAAATGGAAGCTGCCCATTCCTAACAGGAATAACTTATTATCTGAAGACTTGAATTTAATATTTACATGGGATTTCTATAGAGTCTACACGTAGAAGGACTCTGAAAGATATTGCTGCCACTTAATTCATCTTATAAGTGTATCCATAATTTGCATTAAATTATATTTGCTTATCTTTGCAGGTTTCATGGTACCTATTGGTTTTGCTTGCTACCTGCCTTGATATTTCCTCTGAGCATTTGTGACGTCTTTTTATGGATTAAAAACCTTCCTTGTATTAAGCTACTTCAATGGTCAGACAACGGCATTTATTTCTGAAGTCTTACTCACCTTCCTTCACTATAGTGATCAAAGTGGTAGCAGTGATAAAATAGCTAAGAGGTAACACAGTGGTTCTCAACCATTTCTTTACCACGACTCCCTTTTAATACCTTTTGTGGCCGCAGACCATAGCTACGGACCACCAAGGCTTAACTCAAGATTTAAATCATAACATTTCTTCAAGCATTCGCGGACCCCATGTGGTCTGCGGACCACAGGTTGAGAACCACTGAGGTATCATGCTTAAAGTATAATCACTGAAATATCCCCACTGCTTCTACTGTGCTTTTGCCATTATACCACATTGTGCCAAGCTGTATCCTGAAACCATATCTCTTAAATAAAGATGCATGAAATGGTAATAAAAAGACATTTTACACATATCCAAAGGCATTCTGTTTCCGAGACAGACTCTTAGCACTCAAAAGTATTATTTAATCTTGGCTCCAATTAAACTATGTTTGGGCACCACCAAAGGAAAGTAGCCAAGTAGAAGAACAGGTTGCATTTTAAGCAAACTACTTAAGACATTCTGCTGAAGTAAAGATCTACATTTGGTGTTGGGATTTTAGTTAAATAGAGCTGAAATGATCTGCCAAGCCTGTCACTTTACTGCACAATGATGTGGGTTTTCAGAAATTTTTGAACTGGAAAATTGTCCAGAGAAAAATTCTTATGCAAGAAAAAAAAAACACTACATAGGCTAATTACGCAGGATACATTTTAATTTACATCAGAGCATTTTCCAATGCAAATCACCCTGTACAAGTTAGCCTTAGTGTAATGGTCAGTAACCTGAAGTAAAACCACTTTTCAAAAGTTCATTTTGGAATTTTTTTACAGTACTGCGTATTATCAACTGTGTGAGGCTGTAACAGCATTATTATTGTTTGCTTTATTTGGTCTCTGATGAATTTTGCCCCATAAAATAACTTTTTTCAATTTATCAGACAATGTCCAACACATTTGGATAGGAGGAAAAAAAGGCTGCCCTCAGCGAGTCCCTTATCTCAGACCTTCACTGTAATTTCTTTTTGGTGAAAGTCATGATGAACAGGCTTTCTCTAGCAAGGACACCTTCTCCATAATACTTCCTCCAAAGCCTTGAGGGTTACAATGGAAGACTTTTCTGCCAAGCCAACATTCAAAGTACATCAGATAGGAGCAATACTGAAGGCTCCATGGATTTGCCCTCTTCACGAAATGAGACATAACACTGGCAAGGCATATTTTCTTGTTTAAGAGACTGTCATTGGCTGTATCCTTCAGAACACCAACTGTAAAATATCCCTCTTTGATGTTTTTCTTTAATTTATATAGTTGCTCTGTTCAATGCCTCATAAAAGCTATACATAGAATACATGAAGATCACAATGGACAGATCAAAAACACCTTTGAATTATATAATAAGCAGGTTTCAAAACAAACAAAAGGTGAGGTGAGATTGGTTTAGTGATCACAAGATTGTATTGTACCTTTGGGAGTGAGAGGCAATAATAAATCATTGTTACATTCTGAGTTAATATTGTGTCAGTCTTACAAGCAGTATTTTCATATGGAAGACATATCAAGCTCTTATAGACATCCCTTAAGACAGTTAATGCTACCTGGAGACTGAATTATGGGATTGATGAAGAACCAGAGGAAAAATATCCTGGCTATGTTTTTTGTTTTCAAAAACAAAGAGCCAGACAAAGAAGGATCAAGAAATGTGTTGATTTCATATATTAGTTATAATGGGGCTTGTTGCTATTGACTTTATGTGATGTAGGAACCCAGTCCTTCCAGTCTATAAACCATAATTTATGGATTAGAGTGATGTGGAAACTCTATTATAGCTTATTTAACAACCTTGCTTCAACAATTGTGGTTATAGCAATGTGTGATCCCAACTCCTTTCTTTCCAGCTGATTTTTTCTCCCAGTACACTGTGAAGAACAAGCAGCCCCTGGAGTTCAGTAATAGAATTTTTAATTCAAAAAGTTGCCAACATCAAAGTCAGTCAATCAGAAAAGCTTCCTAACACTGTTAGGAAGTTTCTCCTTAATTCCAGGTTGCTTCTCTACTTGATTAGTTCCCATCCCTTGTTTCTTGCCTTGCTTTCTCTGTTGCTTTGGAAAATAAGTTGACCCACCCTCTTCTTTGTGGCAACCCCTCAAATACTGGAAAACGGCTACATGTCACCCCCAGTCCTTCTTTGCTCAAGACTAGCCATACTCAATCCCTGCAGGTGTTCTTCATATGTTTTTGTCTCCAGGCCCTTAATCATCTTAGTTGCTCTTCTTTGTACTTTTTCCAAAGTCTCACTTTCCAAAGTAAGTGAGATCATGTATCTTCTCCTTAATTTCCTTGAGCTACAAAATCCTGCTGCTAAATTAAGAGGCACAATTCCAAAAATACTGGCTTGGGAAAATAGCATTTTTCACAATACTGTGAATACCATATACAGCAAATAGCAGGATTGGAACAGGCAAAATTTTGCTACATACATTAAATATAAATGTTATGAAACTGAAATTAAAGGATAGCTTCTTGTAAAAGATTTTAATCACCTCATCCCTATTCTATATTGCAAACATTTTCATTATTTTTGCCATACAACAAACAAACACACACACACACACACACACAAATAAATAAATAAATACATACATACATAAATACATACATACACACATAAATACATACATGCAAAAGTGATGGATATTATACCATAACAAATTCAGAAGCACAATATTGGGGGGGGGGATAATACTTTTATACAGCTGAAAATTCCTTCCAGAATGGATAAGCATTTTAAAAATTATTTCTCAGCTCCAAGTTGTAGGAAACAAAAACTTAAGTCTTTGGCTGAAGGAGGTAACCCAAAAGTGAGTCAAGTAAATATTTTGGATCTACCAGTTTCCATATATAGAGCAGTGTATCTGGACCAAAAATAAGGTCATCTATTTCTATATAATATGATTCCTTATGTTAAAGACCATACCTTGCTATTAACACAGAACCCTTCGGGAGTCTGCCCAAATACTGTAGATGCTAGGCAGGACTGGAATTCAACACCGGTGACTTATAAAGACTACCATGTCTGGATTTGGTCATCTCAAGACAAGTCATATTTTATCACAGAACTATCTAACATAACCTTTTCCATCATTAAAAAGGATGCTTCAGAAGTGAGATTCTGTCAGTAAACCAGCCTTTACAGAAATTCAAAATGAGAAGCCCCCATTTTATATGCAGAAGCTCTTAAGTGTAACCGCTACCTAATGCTGATCATACTATACATAAGGAGAAAACCATTCAAATTTCCTCAGAGAGCTCCTGCTAATCAGAGAGAAACATTTATATTGGGCTACTAGATAAATAGTCTGAGGCAGTTTTCAGTGTTCCCAGCCAGACTCTGGAAGGATGCCAGTTGCATAGCAAGAATCAACTGTCCTGTAAAGCCAGGACATGAGTATAAATTATTTGCCTTCTAAAAAAAGAGGAAGCAGGCCAAAGGTTGCAAATCTGGTTTGACACCTGAATAACCCCTGCAGCAGGCAGTGGTGATGCCAGCTCTGAGTAATCACACCACACTGCTTTTGATCAAAAAGCGGTAATGCTTTCCTTTACACTTCTGAAAAAGCTAGAGCTGTGAATCGTAGAGATACAGCCTCATAAGTCATGCATGCACAGGAAAAAAGATTCTGCCATCTATTAAAAAAAAAAACTCTAGAAATTCCACAAGACTTAAATATTTGTTGGTTCAAGCAGTTGTCATTTTTACCGCATTCTTTAGATCACTCCATAATGAAAAGAATGACTTTAATTAGTTCCAGTTGTTCACGCATCAGTAGACTTTTCCACATGGACAGAGGGTGTTTTGCAGCTGCAAAGCTTGTTGGCTAATTGCTCGTGTTCTGTTTGTGTGCAAAACAGATAAAACCAAATTTAGAAAGAGTTGCCACCATATCAGATAAGAACAGACATTTTTCAATCAACTGCTGTTCCTGCTTAGCCTTTTCGGAATGAAGTGGTAAAGCCACAGAATTCGTGGATTGTACAAGGGTTGCATGACAAGTAACGTCTCCACCCCCATAATTTAAGTTACACAGGGATATTTTAATTACTGAAACACACACACACACACAACGCTTCAAAATGAGTTCTTTTGTTAACTGCATTTATTTTTTCACATAATCACCACCACTAGCTACAATTCTGCCCCACAATGGACTAGCTTCTTCAAGCTACCACAAACTCACTCCACGTTTTGTCTCTTCAACCAGGTCCTCAAAAGTCAAGCTGATGTTCATGAAGGTATTTCTCCGATTTTAGGAAAAGTTGGAACTCACACGGCGCCAAAGACTGTATGCAGCTGAAATAAAATGGTTTGGTCTCACTTCGCAACTGCCTTTTGGGTGGTTTAGAAAGTACAAAGTCTAGTGTTGTCATGTTGCAGCACACTCTCCTCCTTGTGTTTCCAAATATTGTTTAATCAAAGTTCTTAATGATACAGTGTAGTGCTCTGTGTCGGTAGTGGTGCCAAATTCAAGGAAATTTATATGAATAAATTTAAAGTTTAGATAAAGTTTTGTAATGCTATTCCATGCACTGTTGCTTTGTTTCTGGATCAAAAGTATGAACCCTCAGCTGTCACAATGATAAGCTGTCACACAATGGTGGTGTGAAGAAATTACCTTTAATCTCACAGCAGGACAACAACTGCAGACAATTTTCAATTCTTGGAGTTTTCATTGCTGCCATTGGCATGTGACAACTCCTTCTTGTACAGACCTTCCAATATTGAAGAACATCATGCGTATTTTATTTATTTGTTTCCTACCTTTTAAATTTTATAAATAACTCAGGATGATGAGAATACCTCCGTTCTCCTCCTAGGTAAAGATAAAGGTTCCCCTTGCACATATGTGCTAGTCATTCTTGAATCTAGAGGGCGGTGCTCATCTCCGTTTCAAAGCTGAAGAGCCAGCGCTGTCCGAAGATGTCTCCATGGTCATGTGGCCAGCATGACTAAATGCTGAAGGCACATAAAATGCTGTTACCTTCTCACCAAAGGCGGTCCCTATTTTTCTACTTGCATTTTTATATGCTTTTGAACTGCTAGGTTGGCAGAAGCTGGGACAAGTAAAGGGACCTCAGTCAGTTATGCAGCGCTAAGGATTCGAACCACTGAACTGCCGACCTTTCTGATCGACAAGCTCAGCATTTTAGCCACTGATCCACCACATCTTTCTCCTCCTATTTAACCCAAAAGAGCTGTGAGGTGAGTTGGGCTCAAAGAGACTGACTGGCAAAGTAAGGATTTTGCTGCATACATTAAACGTAAATGTACTGGAACTGAAATTAAAGGATAGCATCTTCTAAATGGTTTCAATCACCTAGTCCCCATTCAGAGGTGTGTTCTGAATCTTCTACTGCCGGTTCTCTCAGGGACGCGCCTCGAGTGCACGTGCTAAGCGCACATGTGTACGGCAATCAAAAATTGCTTCTGCAGAAGCAAAATCCAAAATGGCGATGTCCATGGAGACACGGAAGAAACTGGCTCCGTGACATCATCACAGAGTTACTACCGGTTCCAGAGAATCGGATAGAACTGGTAGGAACCCACCTCTGTCCCCATTCTATATTGCAAAACGATAGGTATTACCGGCATATCATAACAAATGTAAAAACACAACATTGGGGAAAATAGAATATTTCATACAGCTGATTTCCACCACCACCCCCAGAATGGATAAGCATTTTAAAAAATTATTTCTCAGCTCCAAATGGCAGGAAACCAAATTTAGTGTTTGGCTGAAGAAGGTAGCACAAAAGGGAGTCACGTAAATCTCTTGGATCCACCAGTTCCATATATAGTGCAGTGTATCTGGATCAAGAATACATTTATCTATTTCTATATAATATGATACTTTATGTTAAAGACAAAACCTTGCTATTAACACAGAACACTCATGAAGTTTGCCCAAATAAGATGCTAGACAGAACTGGAATCTACACAGATGATCTATAAAGACTACCATGTCTGGATTTGGTAGTCTCAATGTTCTCGTGGGATTTTACTTGCTTTATAACCCCTTTAAGCCCAAGAATGCAGCTCTACAGAGACATATGGTTGAAATGGAGTATTTGAAATTCTGCTTTCCTGCGTAGGTCTGGCTTCCCTTTTAGACATACAAAGTCTTGCAGAACCTCCATCCAATGTACACACAGCTTTGGAAAGCTGCAGCTCTTCTACTTAAAAACCACACAATCTTGTAAAAAACACGCTAAAGGCACTGACTTTTAAAAAAGATTGCAGAAATTCTGCATCCTGCTGTGATGTAATATCTTGGCCAGGATGGAGTGATGAAACCTTCCTTCAGAAAACAGAAGCAAATGGTGTTTTTTCCCTGTAGCTTAGGACCACAGGCAAGGAAAGTTACAGATAAAGCCCAGACAAGAACTAACTGTATTTCAATTCTATTTAATTATAACAAACCATATTATGGTTATTCTTTCATCATGTATTCTATTATTTCCTCTTCAGCTAAATCAAATATTTTATTAAAAGTTCTTGGCTGGAAAGATCAGGAATCCAGATCCATGGATTTTGGTGTTAAGTGGCCCTATAGCTGCAAGCCTTGTGCCAAATGATAAACATGCACAATACTCCAATTCACTTTCACTTCTTATGGAGAAGTATAGATAAATAAAGACAGTTGGGAGCCTCTGATGATTAAGTACAGCATATGCTTTCAAGACAGTCCTCTTCTTCAAAAGACTTGTGAGGTTATCCTTCTGAAAACTAGTGAAAATACAAAGTTTTAAAAATATTCTACTAGAAAAAATTATCATAAACAAGCTTGCTGAGTGTGTCAAATCAGTCATACAGTTATTCTGTTTTTTATTCCTTATGTTATTGACTCTACATCAATATTTCCTTGGGATTTTGGATCCAGTTATTGGAGAATTAGCAGTTGGATAGTTGCATAGACGTGAATACATTACATGCATTTCACCCATTATATTAAAAACATAATGGATAGGATATTTGTACATACTGTATAATCACTTGATACTTAAGCTAATAGAACTTAACATACGAACAGACATCAGCGTTTGACTATTGAAGACAAATAAACTAGACAGTTTAAGTACAAGAAGACTGATCTCATATCTTTCCCATTAGATGAAGTTTAAAACCATTCTACTAAAGCTGTATTCAGTTTCAGAAGCTGTAATGGAAACTGCTTTCAATTTCTTCAGTTATTGAGAGTAAACACTGCCAATAATGACTACTCACAGCTTACATTCCAGAAAACACTTGTAAAGTTTATTGTTAAACATAATGACCAGGCTTACAAATTGCATCGGGTCATGTTTTATTTAATTATGGCTTGAGAAGAAAGCACAAGGACTTGAGATTCATATGCATCAAACCATAAACTCTGGCTGGACAAATCACAAAGGCTTAATTCATAGGTCATGCTAAGCTAAAATTTACATTTTGGTTGAGCAAAGGAATAGGCGACAGTTTTCAACCTGCGGACCGTATTTTTGTTTCTTGTTTCTTCCTGCTTCTGAGCCATAAGGGGTGTGGCTGGTGGCATGCAACTGAAATAGACAGAGTGTGATCAAAATGTCTCAATTTTGTCCCATAATTTATCCAAAACAATAAGTCCAAAAAGCTGACCCTAATATATTATGAGATGTCCTGGAATCTACCAGTGGCATGCAGATAGGTCTTCTGTAATTCATGGGTAGCCTGCCCAACTTAAAACTGAGAACTGTAGAAGGATTTCCAAAACGAAGTTTGGACAGGAGGACATTGCTATTTCTTTACTGTAACTGTGTTTGAACAATATTTTATAAACTATGCATTTTCTGATAGACCAATAAAGATTAGTTATATAAAACATCCTGTTCACAATGGGATTAAGTTACCGTAAATAGGTTTATTTATTTCAAATTTATGAACTATTTTTTCCAGTTATTTAGCTCTGCATTTAACCTACTCTACTCTGTATTAAGCTACTGCATTTAAGCTGGAAGGCAGAAGCAAAAATGGAAAAGATGAATCTTTCCCTCTATTACATTAATCTTCTAATCTATTTCTCAGAAAGCTGTGTCAGCACTACAGCATTCATTTTTCAAACTCGATGGCCTCTAAACAAGCAGTTATCTTGAGTGTCTACATACTCAAGTGCATTTTAGAACACTGGGACTTCTAAAATCTTTTTACATAACTTGGTTTATTCTTCTTAACACCTACAACTGAGCTTTTATATGTGTGTGCAGTACATTATTTTATAGATATGTTGAGTGATTTCCCCCCCAATTATGTGTTAGTTTTGAATCTTAGCGACCACACAGGTAGACGTCTATGGAGATTCTCAATCATCCAGGTATGGTTGAAAGAAAGTACCTTTGGGACACACTAGTAGACTCTTTCCAGTATAATTTGGCCCTTTGTGTCCTTCAATAGTGCCCCAATCACTACTGTAATCAAGTGGATCCATCTTGCCCCTAGTTGTCTTCTTCTCCTTTTTTTCTCCACCTTTTCCAGCATTATAGACTTTTTTTGACTGTGAGTTATTGATATAATGTCTTTGCAATAATTTGAGTCTGGGCACTTATTTCTCAAATGATAATTCTGAATTGATTTCTTCTATCAATTTTTCCCCTTTGATATCCAAAATACTGAATATCTTTTCTTACAGCTAACATCCATAGAATTAGGCAGTTTCCAATTGAGTTGCAAAAACCAAGACAACCACTAAACGGGAGCAAAAAGTTAGCTTTTTCTGCATCTCTTTGCTGATATTCAGTGATGATCCAGATTTTTGCTGGCCATGTATGATATGGCTACATAGCATTTCAGATTATATTTAGCTGCAAATGCTGGAGTTTGTGATAAAAGCATTTGCTTTAAATTCTAGTACATGAGGCCAGGTTGCTGAAAAATAAGATGATTAAGACATGAGATAAATGTTGTTTTTATAGTAGCATTCGTAATGTAGTTTGGAGTTAATGTGTGTTTGAAAAATTAGTTAGCTTACTTTTTCAAAAGTTAACAATAGAAACATGGGCATCAGATTTGTCTATGTAATTGGTTGATATTGCTATTATCTACACTAACCAGCAGCCAATCTCTAAAATGTCAGGCAAGAATGTGTCACAGCTCTCCTTGGAAATATCCGCAAAGTGAGTATATATATATTTGATGTCTAATGTACCAACTAAATGGCAGAAATATATATCTAAATTTGTGTAGCAGGGAAAGAAACAAGTTTTACAAGGTGTAAAAGAAAGAGGAGGATTGAATTTATTAGATTTGAAACTATACTTTGCAGCTTGTGGGTTAGTTTGGATGGAAGAATAGATACTGTCGAGAAATAGAAAGCTTTTGGAGTTACTGACATGGATATTTATTTTATGACAAACTAGGGTTAATGTAACTTTAAAAATACCGGTAGCATTTAGCATTTGGACTAGTATACCAGTTTACAGTGCTTTACAGCCCTTTCTAAGCAGTTTACAGAGTCAGCTTATTGCCCCCAACATTCTGAGTCCTCATTTTACCGACCTCAGAAGGATGGAAGGCTGAGTCAACCTTGAGCCTGGTGATATTCAAACTGCCAAACTGCTGGCTTGCACTGAGCCACCATGGCTTTTGAGTTAGAGTGTCATATTGACAATATGGAATAGATATAAATCTAGGTTGTGCCCAAAAATACCTTTGTGGCTCTCAGCACAAGAAGCATTTTATAGAGGAAAAATAATAAGTAAACATAAATGATTAACTACCTCTAATACCAGAATATTGCCAGAAGAATGTAAAATAAAATCAAGAGAACAGTTGGCAGCAGAAGGATACACATATCAATGGTTTTCTTATGTACCGTTATTAGAGAAGTTTGAAGTACCGTAGGTAAAATAATTTTTGATATTGAACTATATAAAATTGAATTTGAAACAGAATTGTGTTCAGATGATGAATGTGTTGACAAATTTTTATTGTGTGTTGATCAATTTTTATTGAAATTTGAAAAAGAAGAACAAGTATGAAAATGGGCTAATTTTTTTCTTAGAATATACAAATGGAATAATGGGAAAATACATCGTTGAAAGAACTGGAATATGTACATGGTTATATTTTTTAAAGATAATTTTTATAAAATGATATATTGCTGGTACATATAGCACTGAAAAATTGTGTAGAATATACAAGGCACAAATTTATGTTGGAATTGTAATCAACAAGAGTGACCATTTTATTATGGTAAATGGAGGCACAAAAAAGGTAAAATATAGATGATTTTAAAGACTGATCAATAAACAGTTGGAATAAAATCATGTAACTTTCTTTTTATATATGATAACTGCAGTGAGATTATTATATGCACAAAGGTGGAAAGATTCAATTTTAGATACAATATAGGAATGGATTATGAAGAAAGCCAAATTGACAGTTTTGTTAAAGAAAATATTATTGCCTAACATTAAAACTGAGTGTAAACCTTATTGATATTTTTACATAAAACAGGAAAAAAATGAAAGTATGAAATATGGTTCTGATGATTAAAAGAAATAATTATAGAAAATGTAAGTAATGTTATAACCATACAGCAAAATGTTAACTTACATTTATACTTATAACTGTTGTAAAAGAAAATTGGAAATAACTTATTTTGATTTTCTATCTCTTTTGTCTTCATTTTTATCTTTTTTTTTCTTTTGTTTCAGTCTCTTTATGTTAGTTCTTGTTATAGTAATTTTAGTTTTTGTCTTACTTCTTTATACTGTGTGTGTGTGTATACACATATGTATATACATATGCATGCATACATACATGCATACAAAAATACACACATACAGATGCTATTGTTATATTTTCCTGTCCTATATCTACTGTGTATATAAATAATTATGAAATAATTATTACTTTCAAATTATAGCTAAAATTCAACAAACTATAGTCCGATTAAAGCAGCTGAAAACTGAAATGCTGTTCCTGTGTCCGTAAAGAGCTGCATAAGAATGCAGTTCATAATTACAGTACCATTCCATTAACTGGTTTCTTTAAAGTGCTAACTGAAATGCACTTTCCTATATTTCCTTTCTGAACCTGGTGTTCTCCAAATATATTGTGACTGTCAACTGAGAGACATCTGGAGATTCACAGGTTGTTTTATTATTTATTTTGTTATTAGATCCACTGGTTATTTTATTATATTTAGATACCGTCGTACTAAAAAAAAAAAAATTCTCAGTAGTTTATATCAAAAACATAAATTCTAAAAACAGAATCAAAGTACTAAACTACAATTGTGCAATAGGTGCTAAGTTGACTGGTTTATTTCTTAACACCCTTTGGAAATTTTGGACATTTTAGAAAATATCCAAGGAAGATCTACATTAAACAAGAAATTTAAAAACTTCACCAAACAGCTTTTGACATATAATCTAACATGATGGCAAAGATATCTCTATCCATCCATCCAACCAACCATCCATCCATCCATCCATCCAACCATCCATCCATCCATCCATCCATCCATCCATCCATCCATCCATCCATCCATCCATCCATCTATCTGTCTGTCCCTACATCTTGAATTTGTATGAAATTCATTGGAAAATGAGGTATAAACTGAAAGACCCACCCTTTAAAAATAGAAGTGTACTACAACCATTGAATCCAGTGTTCTTCTTGTTACCTTTCAGAAATGTTGAATTATAATCCACTAAAAATGTTTTAATCCCATAAAGACTCAGAGAGTCTCTGTCAGTGAAGCTCATCTCAGATTGAAGTCCCAATTATCTTCATTTATTCCTTATGGAATGAAATGTTCATCAATATATTTCCATCCTACATTTCTATACATACGGCTCTTGGAACAACTACCAATCAAACCAAAACCATTAAATGAAATTAAATATGGTAAAAAAAAAAGATAATTCAGATTAAAAAGATCAGGCGAGGAGCAACTCATGACTCCTTTCCTGAAAGTGGAAAAAATGGCGTTCAGTACATTCTAGACAGCTTGACACAGAAACCCTATGAACTTTTGTCATCAGTATAGTTTTGTATAAATGAAATAATAGAGCAAGATAAAGTGTACCCACTCATCACTACATATATCAAGTTCTGTTCCATGCACTCATGGTAATCTTCCTTTGCAATGATTGCACTAATAACTATAGAATAGAATAGAATAGAATAGAATAGAATAGAATAGAATAGAATAGAATAGAATAGAATAGGACTAGACTAGACCAGACCAGACTAGACTAGACTAGAATAACAGAGTTGGAAGGGACCTTGGAGGTCTTCTAGGCCAACCCCCTGCCTAGACAGGAAACCCTACACCACTTTAGACAAATAGTTATCCAATATCTTCTTAAAAACTCCTAGTGTTGGAGCATACACAACTTTTGCAGGCAAGTTGTTCCACTAATTAATTGTTCTAATTAATTGTACTTATATCCATTATTCTAATTAATTGTACTTATATCCATTGTTCTAATTAATTGTACTTATATCCGTAAAAAGGTAATATCCAAGACTGCATCCTCAGAGCCCAGACACCTTGTGTAAATAAAGTAATATAAAAGAGAATCAAAGAAATGTGTAATCTCTGAAGATGGTTTGACAAGTCACAAGATAGTCAAAATCCATCATCAATACAGGCAACAAAAGCCAAAAGCAGACACTGCTTTTTTACTACACAGCCTCATAGGTCTTCTGGGAAGAAAAGCATGAAATATACTCACATGACAGAATACGGGAATAATGTCTCAAGCATAAGGTTTGTCAAAACAGCATGTTTTCAGAAACATATATTATACTAGGTGAATCATTCTTGAAGTTCTATTATAACAGATAACCTAACAATCCATACCTTGGTAAGCTTCACTTCACACATTGTCTAGCACAGGTTTTTCAAACTGCATTCTAGGGACTCCTAAGGGTCTACTAGACTAAGGGAAGGAAGGAAGGAAGGAAGGAAGGAAGGAAGGGAGAGAGGAAATCATTTTCTACCATTAAAACGTTGCTATTGACCTGGGGAGGTAGGTCTGGGATTATTATTTAAATAGCAGTTTCTGCAATCTGAAAAAAAAAATGAACACCTTGATCTAGTACTTAGTAAATGAAGAAATAAAAAGTCTGTATGAGGATCAGCCACTTACTTAAAGCACCCTTACAAATTAAAGACATTCATTGTTTTCTTTACATTCTTTATATGAATATAAAGAAGGCAATATTTATATCCTCAACCATCTAATAGTCATATATTTATTCTACACAGAAACACATCTTACATACCTGTAATAAGGTTTGGAAGTTTTTCTCAAGCCTTAAAATGCCTAATAATGTCCTGCCACAAGGTGGCTCCTCACAGATGTTCCGTGATCACTTTCTCTCTCTTAGCATTCAGTCAGCAACTAGATTTCCTTCCTTGCTTAGAAATACTATGGCCTGATTCTAGGGATGCACTAGGGTTGAGATGAGACTCATTTATTTTCAATCCTCAATTCAAGCATATAGAAACATTGGGCTGGAAGCTTTAATCAATATGTAAAGGATGCAGAGATGAAGATCTTGTAGGAAACAGTTATCAGATTCTCTTTTCAAGTAAAGCAAATTGTTCTCCTACCTTTTCTCCCTTATCATGTGACCTCACTTTTTTTTTGTTTTTTATTACCCAAGAACAAATTTCATAAGTATCTTCTGGGTTATTACATAATGACTGTGTTCGCTGGTTGATCAATTACTTTTGATTATTAGTGTCTCTACGAGACACACCAGAAGCGGTTTTCTCGAATGTATATAAGTTGTATTAATTCTACTACTACTTCAGTAACTCTTAAAAGGCTCCCTGAGGCAGCCATCCACCCAATCTTTCCTATCCACTTTACACAATTTGGATCAGAATCTTCAACCAAATGACCATTAACCTGCATTTTTAAACAGGTAGGCGGTGTGTTGTTGTTTTTAACCTTTCCTTTGCTAAGGAAAGGTAAAGAGGGAGATGCTGACTTTAAGTAGCCCACCCACCCCTTGATTAAAAGACATTGTGTGGATATGGCACAAGGGTAACAAATGCCCTCAAAAGGAGGACTTTTCCTGGAAGCAGATGCAATTGCTCACCCACCACCCACCCCATTTCCCAGATAAGAAACACTCCCTTAGCATTTGCTAAGCCTAAGCCGTCCAAGCACAGCCACAAGAGATTATTATGGGAGCCCTGCGATGCCAGCTAGGAGATTGTTCTTTTTCATTCATCAAATGCAGTGAATGAAAGCTCCCCTCCGAAGGCTGCTCGCTCAGGAGCTAAGCCCATATTCTCCTCGGAGAGGTTCAGGGAGAGCCCAGGAAGGAAAGAAAGAATGGAAATTCAGAAGGCATCCAGTCATGGAAGCAGAGAAACCCTCTTCCTCACCGGGGCGACCAAAGGTTGTAAAACGGAT
>JANHFT010001007.1:167858-180135 GCA_032467955.1 Pseudoxenodon macrops | reverse complement strand
GGAATGGTCGTAATTCTGCTAATCGCTCAGGGTTGACAGCAAGATCGTGGCTCCCTCTCCCCTCCTCCCCCCTCCCCTCCCCGCTCCAAATATGCCCCATACATGTCTTATTTTGCAAATGCGCACACACAGCACCAAACTCCAGGATCTGATGCAAAAAAAAAAAAAAAAAACACCAAACAGACAGATTTCCCCTATTCTTTAGCCGGTGCTTTATCTTGCAGGGGGACGGACACGGGACTGTAGGGACGGTTAGGTTTTTCATGTGCAGTTTGCAAGGTCCAATAATCGCCTTCCGCCCTCGCTACGTTGGAACCGCTCTTTCCCCTTTCTTCTCCGCCAGTTTCAGTGACGCGTTGAATGACATCGGTTTAAAATACGAGAAGACCCCTCCGAGCTCCTGATAGCTCGTGTTACCCCTCCCCTCTTTTTTTTTGAGAGGGGGGGGGACATATAGACACACACACACACACACACACACACACACCCCTCGTGCCATTGGGTCGATCCCGATCGAGCGCCCGAACTGTTCGGATTGGCAAGAAGGTGCTTCCACCCGTGGAAAAGCCAGCCTTCGCCTCCGACCTTTCCCAAGCACAATAAATCCAGGGCGAAACCCCGAACGTTTGCGGGGCGAGTGTGAAAGAGATGGAGAGTTGGGCTGGGGTGGCGACGGCGGATCTTTGACAAGGGGACCGCTTCTTCCCCCAACCCGCCTTAAGCCGAACGCCTGGCTCTGCTTCCCGCATGCAAAGCCCGGGCTGAAAGCCCCGCGTTCACCCCCACCCCAAAGCTCGGCTTCCAAGAACGAAGGGGATCAACCGCACACGCTCCAGCCCGGAGGATGCCGCCTTAGCTTCCCCATCCCCTTCCCGCCTCCGCCGCTTGGCATCGCTTCGCACAGGTCGAAATGCGGCAGGGCAAAGGGAGGGGTGGGCAGAAGGGAGAGATGCTTGGCGCCGAGCGAGCTTACCTTCTCTGGCTTTGAGCAAAACCGTGTTGGCCACTATATTCTCCAGCTCCATTGACAAGCTGGGTCGGGGGGACGCGGGGCAGCGGACGGCGGGCAGCTTCCAGAGGCACTTGGCGCTTGGTCTTCACCGACTACGGCAGCGCGGCACCAACCCCCTGCCCTTAGGGCATTCTTGCGCTGCTTTCTCTGGCTTCCTCCGACGAGGTCCTGCCTGGAGAAAGAACCACCGCTTGCTCGCTGGCTTGGCTGGCTGGCTTGCCCGCCTGCTTTCCCTCCTTCTCCCCTCCTCCTCCTCCTCCTCCACCCCGAAACTCTTTCTCCCCTTCGCTCCGCGGATCTCGCTTACTCCATTCTGGGCGCCTACATGTAAAAGCCACACACACACACACAAAAAAGGAATAGCCCACCCTCTCACCGCTCCCTCCCCTCCTCCTCTGCTGGGAAGGTTTCAGATGGGCGGGCTTCTCTCCCTCCCTCCGCGGGGGTGTGGTACTACGAAGAGGGTTCCGCAGCATTGCGCAGGCGTCATGCTCAACAGCTGGCTCGTTCCTCTGAGCGTGTCGGGAGACGTAGTTTTTTTTTTTTTTTTTTTTTGGGTAAAGGCTGGGGGGGCGGGGAGAGGCGATGGGGTTTACCGCCAGCATCCGTTCCTTGCACAGCACATGCAGGCGGTCCGGGTGGTGGTGGCGACCACTTGGATGCCCGGTCAGGTTTTTTTTTAGATGCTTTCCTGGGGTAAGGATGATGGAGCAACTCCAGAGTATAAAGGGAAGCGGAAATAGTCTGGTGTGTGTTTTTTTTAAAATAAATAATTCTCACGGTTGAACGGAGGAAAGACCATCATGATTCATAATCCGTTCCAGGACTATCAATCTGCTGCTTTGGTTTAATGGGATAAGCTGCTGGTGAAAATATTTTGACAGCTCCTCAAATGCTGTTATGTTTCTATGTGCACAAGTTCCAGTAAAGTGAACAACGAAAATAAATTACATGGAAGCCAAATGAATTAGGCACAATGCCTGTGAGTCGTTTTATCACCTTGAGCTCCACTATGGTTTTAGGAAAAATAGGACTTGTTGATCTACAAGTTAGTTTATATGGCTTGCTTTAATCATGTTGACTAAACACTAATGAACCCAAATTTTTTTATTGGTTAATTTTGCTGCATTCAGACAAAATTGGGTGCATAAAATATAATATCCAGGTTATGGTTTAAACAAATAATGGCATCAGAAAACCCCAATGAAAGCAACAAACGAAGAAAAAAACAAGGTGGCATAATGCCCTCTGGAAAATTCCATTTTCAGTCATTTCCCTAAAGCCCACAGTATGATTTCTATAAGACCATCCCAGAGCTACATTTTAGCCTAGCCTCTCTGGCTTCTGGAAAGATGGAGACCACACGAAGTTGCTCTTTCCAGTGACTTGGGCTGATTCTGGATGGAGCAGGCAGTCCTGCAAGTGCCCAGGTGCTAAGTAATGGAGAGCTTTTAGGTCAAGACTAGAACCATAATTTATATCCAAGCACCAACTGACTACCAATGAAGGACCCACAAGTCAGTGTTGCATGCTTCCAACTTCAGGAGCCAATAAGTAGGCAAGCAATAAGAACCTGGACTATTTGCTGTTCCTGAATTCTGTAAGCTCCATGTAAAGCACATTGCAGTAGTCCAATTAGGAAGTAATGAGAGCATGAGTTACTGTACAAATAGCTAGGTCTTCTTGAACCAGATAGGACAATTGTCACTTCAGCCAAAGGTGGTAAAATCCGTTAGCCATAGCTTCTACTGTTTTGTCAGGCCCTGACCAAGAATAACACAGAACAACCCAACCAAAGTTTATTTCTTTTATTTACTTATACCATACAGAATTTTGTTCTACAAATGCTTTGCTACGATATTCCAACCCTAACAGATATACTTTGGAAGATTCTAAGAGTGGCTATCCTAAATCTCTTTCTCTGATCCACCTCCAGCCTGTGTTATCTCTTGTCTTGCCCAGATTCCTTGGAATGTGCTTCCCCCTTCCTGAAAACTGCTCTTCACTGTAGTCCTTCACACCACCTCCCTTCATAGATAAAATCCATCACACATAAGCCCTGAAGGATCTCCAGATTCCAAAGCTGTTCCTTTATGGCAATGCTTGCCTATACAACAGTAACACTGGCATTGACAGGGAACACCTACAATATTGGAACATGAATTCTGTCCTAGTTGGATTCAGTTTCAATGTCTCCTCTCCCATCTAGATCTTTACAGCCTCCAAGCACTCATAGGGCATCAGAAAGATCTCCCTTATGGTTAAGTTAGCTAATATGAGCATCCCAAACTACTGGATGATCTTACCCAGTGGTTTCACATAGATGTTAAAGAACCGGGAAAGAGGACCAAGTCCTGTGGCACTCCACATATCCATTGGGTTAACCTCTCAGAGCCCTTCACAAAATGCCTAAAACCACCGATAGAGAAAGAAGCAGAACCACTACAAACAGGGTCTTCATTCCAAAACCCATTTGTGGTTCAGTAAATTATCAATGTTGATGGTATCAAAAGTCACTGAGAGATCCAAAAGGATGAAGAGCAATGCACAGCTCTGATCCAGATCCCAGGCGAGGCCACCCAAGGGACTCACTAATAGTTCCATTGTCCCACATCTAGGTCTGATCCCTGCCTGGAAAAGGTCCAAATAACCTTCTTCTTCTGGAGCACTCTGACGTTTGTCCGCTGTAATTGTCTTAACAACCTTCCCTAAAGTGGTTGGAGGCCAAATGATAGTTATCCAAAATTCTTAGATCCTGTAAATGGGCTCTTCAAGAATGGATAAAGGTCAGTGAGTGCAGGGTGACAAAATTGGCAGGGTGGTAGGATGAGTAAATTGCAGGCAGCAAAGTAGGCAGTGCAGGGTGGCAAGACTAGCAGAAAGAAGAATGCAAGGAATCCAAAACAGAGACAGAGATGTGGGGAGATAGGAGCTTGTGGGGTAGTTAAAGAGGAGAAAGTCCTTTATTTTACTGAGCTCAGGACTGGGAGGAACCAAGCTAGAAGTGGCTTGGATTAGGGTAGATTCAGTTAATGACAGCTGTCATTACTGTTGTTAAGCAATGCAGTCACACGGCATCATGTTTTATAATTGCATTGTTTAGGGATGGAAATTCTGGTCACAATTAGTCATAACTTGAGTACTATCTGTACTTTCACTCCTGTCCTACCTCCGGCGACCTTCCAAATGGATGCTTTGTTAATCCTAGGTTTTCATGATACACTGAAGCACACTAGCTATATAGGATGAGTTCACTCAAATATGCTAAACTAAAATCAGTTTGTGCCTCTGTGTGATGTGCGAATAGCTGTAATGTAAAAAAAACCTAAAAGCATATAAAGCAAAGAAAGTCCTGCTGACTTCATGGACACATTCATGCAGGTTTCTTTGAAACATGAGAGGAGGGTGTGTCATTTTTTTCCTTCAGTCTAAATTAACATCCTAACTGTCTACAGAGGCCTCCCATTCAAGTACTATCCAGGTCTGACCTTGATTCCTTTCTGACCCTGGATGACATTAACCAGGCACTGTTATTTGTTGAGGCAAAAGGATTTATCTGGTGGTAAAATGATACTCTTAATTATACATATTCAGTTTGATAGCCAGGAATCCCTAATTAATATAATAACTAAAACTTCCAAGTAAATATGACTAGCCATTCAGAAGTTATGCATATTTGGAAATATTATTACTTGGAAATAGTATTTGGATAATCGAATTATAGAATGGCAAGACATGGAGCTGTTATTAGGAATATTCTACTATGCTGCATGAAACAAAAATATATGATTTTACGTCACAGCCATTATGAGGCCTAATATTGTTTTTAACTGATAATACACATTAGAATCTTTAATTATATGTATTGGATGTATGTCACACATCTCTAGGAATTTAAGATAATCCTGCTTCCATAAAACAAAGATAGGTATAAAATTGTTTGGGTTGAAAAATAGTAGTTGGCCTAAAGTAACCTAATTAGTTAATGGGTGAGTTTGCACAAAACAATGAACCATGGGCTACTCAACCATATTTTAGTCAACTGACTCATGCTTCAGGTTATCTGGCAATCGCAGAGAATTGGACTAACAGAATAAAATGTTAACTGTCAGTTAAACAATGAGTTTTTCAAAATTTGGAATGTGCCCACTGACCTAAAAAAAAAAAGCGATCTCATTTAACCAGATGCATGGAATATTGCTTCAAGAAGATATTTCTAGAAGGGGCAGAGCCTGAGGGTGGCGTCAAGACAGGACTCAGCCTAGTATCCTTGTGTTGACAAATGTTCCAAGTCCAGCCCCCCCCTGAAATCTGTTGATTCTTATCTAGTGCCAATTTAGTGCTGACCATCAGTTGACCAGATTCTTGTGTATAAGCTTGAGCAATAAATCTTAACATAAGGTCCTGATTCTTTATGCCTGACAGTATTGAGGCAGACTAGCAAGAATATGGGTTAAAAGAAACATCTTTTGTAAGACTGGGTAAAGCCCTTCTCATTTGTAATCAGTGAAGAAATCATGATTTTGGCTGAAACCTTCAAACCATCTGTTTTTAGTACTTAATGTCACATATTTCCTACTGTATTGTGTTCATTTGGCTAATGGCTCCTAGAGTTTAGCTAATAAAATGGCTCATTAGAGTTTAGCTAATAAAAAAAAAATCAATTTACTAAAAGGTAAAATTTCTCTATCCCACCCCAAATACTATCATTGCATCTTTTCTTTTTGTTGTTTTGTTTTCCTGGATAGATGAATAAAACCATGGCATACGAGGCACAGACACTATTGTTATTTTTTTTAAATGCTTAGAGGAATACCGGTAAGTGGGAACTAAGGCAATCTAGAAAATCAAGATTAGACCTAGGAGTGTTTGCTACCGGTATGTTTTGTAACATGCTACTATTCCTTGTGTAGGGTTTTTGTTTTGTTTTGAATGCCTATTTTAGTTTGGGACCAAGGCCTATTCCTAAATGTGTAACAACTCTTTTTTTGCTTGTTTGTTTTCAAAACATTTTTATAATATCTGAAGATTACCTGCCCATATGGAGTGCAAACAAACTTGCCATAGAGTGCCATGGTGAAGAAAACAAAATCTGGCTTTTGCTAAACCATCTTTTTCAGAGGATGGAGATGGCTTACTTTTAAGACAAGTCCCGATTTCAGTGAAATAAAGTGATAATGCCATCTGAATCACTTTAGGGAAAAAAATTATGCAATCATTAGTAACTTAGAAATCACTTTCTGGTTTTATAGAAGAGGTTATGTTATGTTTTAACTGTATAAACGGAAACTGAACAGTGGCCTATGCTATGGAATGGGACAACTCACCCTGGTCAACTCCCTGTGGCCAACTCACCTTAGCGAATTCATCATGGCCAACTTGCCGCAGGACAATTCAACCATTCAATTTAATTATTTAAAATAATTTAAAAATATTTTACTTTTGTCATTCACATTTCATTTGTCCCTCCATTGACATCCTTTCTTGAATGATTCAATTCCACCATTTCATCGATACCAGTGTAACTCTTGTCCCACAGCAAGGAACTCTTGTCATGCAGTGAGTTGGGTCTGGGAAGTTGGCTCTGGCGAGCTGGCCATGGTGATCTGGCTGTGGCAAGTTGTCCTAGACCTATTGGACTGCCTATATTTTTTAAGTGGCCATTTAAAAAGAGAATTTCCTGATGGCCTAATTCCACATTTTCAAGAATTCTGGCACAAACATGGAGTCTGCCAACCAATTAGGATGAATCACAAGCAAAGCAGTTTTAAATTATTGCAAAGATCACATGGAGGCAATTTTCAGTGGCCTTTAACATAAGTGAAAGCTGCTGCAATATATGAACCAACCCTAGTTGTGTCCTCTTGCTAGGTGCCTTCTTTTCTTGTAGTTAAATCTGTTTACATAAATTATTATGAAATCTCATGAGAAATATGACTCCAATGCTTACAGTTTGGAAGCAAGTATATCAAGAACCTCTTTTAATTCTTGGAAAGATTAACACTCTCAGTTCAACCACAGCTGTGCTTGAAGTCCATTTAATTGACCAAGACAATAGCCATGCTAGACCATGAGTTGTACCAAAGTGCCATCTAGTGGCATTCCTACATTGAATGATGAAGCACGTATGTGGCTAATCTTTGTGGCAAACGTGTCACTAAGTGAATTAAAGGAACACCAATGTGATCTGCACAATCATTTGAGCTAAAAAAAAAAAAAGGAACCCAGGTGGCAAACTTATGCCATTCGTATTTACTGAGCTGGAATTCTCATTAGACTTGATCAACATGACCAATGTTATGGAATTATGAGAGCTGTAATCCAAAACAATTTACACACACCCGAAAAAGCATTAGGTAGTAGCGTACTATCCTAGTGAAGAATGTATACAACCAGTGTCTCAGCAATAATTTCTTAAGACTTTCACATTTATCTATTTGAATTTCTAGTATATATTGTCTCCCAGGAAGTATTTTATAGATGTATATTTATGGACTGCCATCCCAGAGTTTTCTACCCCAAAGAAGTGTAAACAAAAGAAAACATTCTAAATCATGAAATAATTTTGCTTCATTTGGCAAAATTGTAAATAAAACAGAAGAGGGGTGGGAGAGAGAGAGAAAAGGACTGGCTTTTGTCCAAGTCATGAGGCTGCATTTAGTTACAGTCTAGTGGAATGTGGCAGGAGACAGCAGACATGCAAATTGGACTATAAAAGACTTGAGAAGGTTTCAAGTTGCACATCTTCAAGGATTGTTTAGGAATTTAAGAGAAAAGTAGCCAGGTCCTCATTTTTGAATGTATAAATTGGTCAGCATACAAGTCCTTGATGGAAGCAGAAATAAATGGACATTTATGTCTATAGAATGAATTTTATAAAATGTATGGGAAATACTAATTTAGGTTAACGGTGATTTGATTAAGCCATATGATATTCGGAAAGGGACAAGAGAAGACCGTCCCCTGCCTCCTTTGTTCTTCATCTTAGCTCTTGAAATTTTCATTAGAAATATTAGACGAGAAAATAATGGAGTTAAAAATAAAAAACGAGAGCTTTAAATTGAGAGCTTTTGCAGACGATTTGGTTTTGATCTTACAGGACCGTCTAAAAGAGATTGAATTTCTAATGAGAAATCTGAAAGAGTGCATTAGCAGCTTTCAGATTAATACACAGACAATAAATATGTTGATTAAAATATGACTGCACAAGATCAAGATGTCTGAATCTGAATAACTGGATTTAGAATGAATTTTTTTTTTTAAATATTGGGGTATGATTTCAACTAATATGAGCTGTATACTATATCAGAATAACTACGTTGAGGTATGGAATGAAATAAAAAAAAAAGATTTGTTGAGCTGGAAAATATTACAACTGTCAATGAAAGGAAAAACTTCCCTGGCCAAGATGAATGTCTTACCTAGAATCTTGTTAATTTCAGACATTATTTTTACTGTTGACTGGCATACTATTTAAGCAATGTGAAAAAGAAATCTCTAAATTTGTTTGGCTAGTCAAGAAACCAAGAATTAGATATAAACTCCTGCAGGATGTTAAAGAAAGGGTTAAAGTCTTTCAAAAAGCAAAAGAGAAAGAATATCATAGGGAAAACCAGTGCCTGCAGGATTCTGATCTTTGTGGGCATAAATATGCTTCAGCATATTTTCCAAGGCCTTCACTGCTTATCTACCAAGTGCTAGTCTGTGGCATATTTCTTTACCTCTGGCTCCTAGATTATTTGTAGCCTAAAAGGCAGTTATGTGTCTTGTCACTGTGAAGGCTGGTTGCTGAACCTTTTGTATTACTTTGGTTTTCTTGATATTTAATCTTAGATCTATTGTTTCCCACTGTGTTCCTTGACTCCTTTGTACTAGAGCTTGCAGATAATGTATTATTCATTAAAGAATAGGGTTTCTGTTTTTCTGTCTCATTCTCACAGCACTTCAGGATATCTTTTAATGTTCATTTTTAACTTGATTTTGCTGAAAGCCTGTTGAGAGTATTTTGTGTTTGTTCTTTTCTCTTATACATTGCTAAATTATTCTGGAACCTACCTGACAATTCATATTTTCTTATTTGAAAAAGACCCCCAAAAGCAGTTTTATTATATTTTTAATTGAATTCAATGAAAGTATAAGAAGGTTTAAGCTATTGATAGATAATCATATAATAAATGACAGGGTATTTATGTCATTTTGAAAATAAAACAGTGTGAGAATCCCACATGCTCCATGAAAATTCACCAGAATCAAAAGCATTTCGTTTTCCATTAAATTGAATGAGATTTGGTGAAAAAAGTTAAATATTCAGCAAAACCTTAATAGGATCTTGGCTGGTGTACCAGCTTTAGCTGAAAAAAAAAACTGGATTCTTAGCCACCAATAGTACCAATGCCTTTCCAGAGTTATACCTCCAGGAATAGGCAACATGCAAGTTTAGTTCATTAAAGAACATACTCAAACTCAATATTTTGTCTCTAATGAGATTGGTTGATTTCTAACTTTATTTCATTTCAATTTAACTACATGAAATTCCGTTTAACTACATGAAATTCCTAACCCTAATACCTTTGGGTACCTCATTTAGAATGCCAAAGCAACTTTAGTATTTTTGGGTAAAAAATAAAAGCTTTTTTAGCTACTGTATGCTACCAGATCTGGACTGCAAAAATCCAGATGACCATAATATGAGACTTAGAGATGTCTCAATCTCTTTCCTATTATCTAATGGTCATCCAGATTTTTGTAGCATAGATTTAACAGATTTAAGATGATACTATCCAGCAAGCTACACCAAAATATATTATAGTAGGATAAAGCTACCCTGCTAACAGAATTTTATATGGAAATATACTGCATTGCAAATATGGAGTTCATGTATCATATTGAATCTTAGTTTAATTACCTATGGTTGTTACAACTGAATTTTCAGAAAACATTAAACATGGTTTACAAACCAAAATGGCTGGGTTGGCATGGCACTGCATATAGAAAACAAACTATATATGGGCTTGGTAAAAGGTTTGATGCAGGCCAGTACTGACTTTTCCAGCGAATTCTTGTTACTAGGCTGCTTGTTTGACCAGCTTTGGAAATAATAGGGTAAATAATTCCAACAAAATAATTGTTTCAAGTGTTGTGGTAATTTATTTTGATGTATCCAAGTCTTTCAAGAAAAAAACAACATATTATCTGGATATGCTCCAGATAATATCTTGGCATTTAAAAAAAAAAAGTTTTATGGTTGCATCTTTATAAAAAAATGTATACGATTGTGCCAATGTAGAGAGCCATATTGTTTATTAAGTAGGCATTTGGGGGAAAAACACACACACCAGGATTTTTTTCTTGATGAAACATCAGTATTCTTGTTTGAGTATTCATTAGTCAACTTTGGCGTTTTTTAACTCATACATTGTCTGAATCAATAATATCCCCTTCTCACTTTATGGCTTACCATAGCATTCTCCATGCTAGTAGGAAATTCTGAGATGCCAAAGTAGGGAAGGTTTGTGTAACACAACATATGAATCTAGCCTTCCAATCTTATCCTCTGCAGTGCCTTCAAGATGTTTTGGGCTGGAATGTTCAGCACCTCAAACCATTACACAGATTAGGTCTGATGTTTGAAAATTGTAGTTCAAAATCTACAGATGGTGACAGAATGGAAAAAGCTACGTGTCCATACCACATAACATACTCTCTGTAGCATGGTGGCTAAGGAATGATGACCATGGAAGCACACCGGGAGACACAGGGCCAAGCACTGTCTCTCACATAACACTACCTCATAGTGTTGCTGTTGCTGGCTTCAAAGTTCTATGTATATTGCCTTCATCCTCTGGAAGACAGTTGGAACCATTAAAACACATAAAAACAAAATGGGGCTACCTTATCTGATTTAGGAAGAAACCATAAATGGAAGAACATCATTCAGTTTTATGTATTTTTTAAAAAAAACCAATGGGATATTTTACAATACTTTTACAAAATTCATTAAATGGTCAGTTGCATTTTTAAACTCAGAAAGAAGCTGTTTTTCATGACTGACACTATGACTTGTTTGTAGATAATCGGCATTACGTGCAGCTCTCCCAATCATTATATCTGTAAAACATCATATCTGATGGTTGTTTTGTTTGTCCTGCAGCTATTCAGTATCGAACGTTATGTCATGAGACTGCCTCTTTAAAAGGAGGCTTAAAACAGCTGGATTCTAAGCATAGCTATAGAATGGTTTCTGAATTACATGCTTTGCATTATTATCCTTAAGCAGCTTTTTAAAAAACTGATGCACGGCCAAATGTGTTGGATACCTCTTACATGTATATTAGGGACCATGTCAGGAAGTACAAGAACTGTAGCAGAGAAGGTACGAATGGGCTCTCCTTTGGAAAAATGTTGTCATATTATATGAACATTCACAAGCTTTGTTGCCTGAATGAATTAACAGATATATGGCAAAACAACTGAGGAGGCAAAAAAAACTGAGGAGGCAAAAAAATACATGGATTAAGCGGGATGAGTAATCTGTGGCTTTAGAGGTGTTGGTGAGGTACAAACCCAATAGTGTATCTTTTTTATTTGCCATTGTAATGGTATGTGAGAATGACCTTGGGAGACAAGGGAGGGGGAAGAGATGCCGCCTAGGAAATGATCAGATAAGAGGCAGGATAGCCCACAGTTACATAATAGACAGAGAAAGAAACTCTCTTAATTTATCAGATGGGAAAAGAGCAGGAGTTTTGTACTTTGTAAGACTATGTTAACGTAGCCTTAAAATAAAGTAGTATTAGCTCATCTGGTCATGTTTCATGTTTGGACCATACCTAAGAAGGTTGCCAGCCATGTAGCCTGAGGTTACTGGCAGATGTTGCTCAGCAGATGGAAATGACTAGAGGTTCCGGTCAACTAATAAATGTTATAACAATTACTTATGCACCCTGATACAGTTATACTCCGAGCACAAACAAATCATTTCTGTTATGACGTACATTCAATCTGTTTGAATAAGAGTAGAACCTTTAAACTTCAGCTTTAGTTTATCAACCTTTATTTACTCTATGCAAGGGCAATTAAAAGCCCCTATCTGCATGTTTAATTAGAAAGAGATTTAAAAAAAGAAAAAAGAAAAACTAAGTGATTGTCAGATAAATTTCATTGGAGCAGGGCTTGAGGAAAAATGGAACATTCGCATTCTGAAGGCATAAAGAGAGAACGGGTGTGTGTGTGGGGGAAATCTCCAGTAAATCTTTGCTGCAGGAT
>JANHFT010001007.1:141221-157972 GCA_032467955.1 Pseudoxenodon macrops | reverse complement strand
ATTAATTGCTTATTTGTCTAGATAAAGTGGTACATACATTGTGAATGAAACAAACAAGTAAATTATATAGTTTAGACAAAAGGTTATTGGCTTAACAAATACACGCACTTAATTCTTCAATAATTTTGTTTTGCAGATGTGAGAAATTTATTGTCTCAATTTTAATGACCCAGATGCCATACTGTGGACAGTGCAGATTAGAAATTAGTGTAAAATAAAACCTGCTTTGAGCATGAATTGTAGGGTTGTGCAATGATCCAAATTGAAAGAGAAAATTACAAGTACTGTACACATGGTATCTGAAGATTCCTTAAATCAAAGGCAATCTTTCCTAGAATCTTACAGTAGCTACTGAATTCCGGGAAAAGATGCAATTGTTAACAGGTGCTACTTATAGACTCAGATGTGCTCCAGATCACATTTTGCCTTTGTACAGTAACAGTATCTGGATATCTGCATGTAGTGCTCCTAATTAATATTATTACAATATTGCATTAGTAAAATATTTGTAAAACACCTGTCTGGTGCATTAGATGTGGTATGATAGCTAAAACTGTACAAATTATAATTTGGAGATTGTATGATCCCCAAATCTTACATTCCTTATCATGTTCTATATCTTATGTTTGTTATGATACTGTAGCCCAGTGATGGCGAATCTATGGCATGCGTGCCACAGGTGACAGAAATGCGGAGCCATTTCTGAGGGCACGTGAGGCATTGCCCTGTCAGCTCCAGCTGGCCAGCTGATTTTCGGCCTTGATTTTCGGCCATTTTTCACCCTCCGAAGGCTTCAGGAGTTTTCAGGGAAGCCTGCTGAACCCCCTGGAGGGCGAAAAATGGCCCAATGGGGGCATGTGTGCATGGTGTGTGTGTGTGTTGGCACATGTGGCTGCCATTTTTGGCACGCAAGAAGAAAAAGGTTAGCCATCACTGCTGTAGCCTGTCCCTAAAGAAGAATTGTAATGAAACAGGATGGAACATTGGATTTCAGCAGCTTTATATGGAATACAGACTGCAGCATATTTTTGGATCTCTTGGCAATTATGATAAGGGAATGATAAACAGCGATCAGATAAACGCTATAAACATTTGTTAGAGATTAGGGATTCAATTTTGAAGCAACATTTTTGGCATCTTTTCTAGATTACATGCCATTATTCTTCTGAACTTTGTCCTTTCTATTTATGTCCCAAGGAATTATTTGGATAAGCAGAGTGCCTCAAATTGATAAATATTTATTTTGCTCATACTTTGTACAACATAGTGGTATGAAGATTTTTAGAGGCCTTTTTCATTTTCTGTCTGTATTTTTTCCCCACTAGCACTTTTGTATGTCCAACAGAAATTATAGCTTTTAGTGACAAAGCAAATGAATTCCATGATGTGAATTGTGAAGTTGTTGCTGTATCAGTGGACTCTCACTTCTGTCATCTGGCCTGGATAAATACACCAAGAAAGGTAGAAATTAAGTTTCTTTCCATTTTGCATTATCATTATATTTAATTATATCTATTTATACAGCACCACAGATATTAGCTACTGGTAATTTGACTGACAGAATTAGTGGAATATTGAATGTGGAAGAAAATCGCTTTTACTTATTTGGATATTTATTAAAATCTTAAATACTTAGAATAATAAATACTTAAAATCTGTTTAAAATCTAGATTAATCTTATTTACATTAATATTAGTTTGGTATATAAATAGCTTGGTTTGTTAAAGGACACTGTTTTAATAAGATTTTCTTAAAATGTAAACAGAAATTTGATCATTTTTCAACTCATTTATTTATACTTTTCCTACCAGATAGGCATTTCACTTTCACCTAATAAAAATGAACTATTCATGGTTTCTGAAATTAATTGTTGTGGTATTTTATTTTATTTGCACTTTCTTCTCATGGGTATCGTGACTCAGTTATTTGCGTCAAATGCATCAAAATTTGTATCAAATCATGATGTCAGTGTGCATCAGGGGTGGGTTACTACCGGTTCAACCTGTTTCTGGCGAACTGGGAGCAGCGGCGGCCGGACGTGATCAAGAATTCTCTGCGCATGCGCAGAGGTGTCATACACGTGCTCGCTCCCATTCGCAAACCGGTAGCAAAGGTAAATGAAGCCCACTACTGGTGTGCATATATCGTGATTGTTTTATCATTGTGACCTGCTTCAGACCACATTGTTCATTTTGTCTAATCTACTCTAAACCATAAGAAAGTAATGCTGAATAAGAAAAGGAAAGATAAAGCAGTCTAAATTATTATGCTTGGTCATTGTAGGAGAGGCCCAACCCCAAAGCCATAAGTAACTGATAGCTACAAAAGCTGCTACTATTTTAAGTCTAATTATAAAACTCTGAAACGGATAATTATAATCTTTATTAGCAAAATAAGAAAGTAATTATGTGAAAAATATAATATGCAACCAAGAAAACTAGTGTCTATTATTCTGTTATATATTAATGTGACTTAGTGGTCAGATTTTAATCATCCCTTAGAACATCCTTCATGTAGGACTGTTGATTGAAATACTGGTTCTTTCTTGTTGACCTAAAAGAATCAAGTCTCCTGGAAGAATTTGGACAAATTCCTGAGCTTTTCTGTCTTGAGGTTCTGTTGCTTTTTCTCTAGAAGACCTGTTACATAATCTTGTGCCCTTTTATCAATCGAACCTTTAAATTGTCAGAGTCCTGGATTAAAACCTGTGCTTCAGAACACTGGCCTGTACTTTAAAATCATTCATAAATTATTTTCATATCCACAAGTAACTCTAATATGACTGGGAAATGGGCTGAGGTTTTTAAAACATAGCTTTACTTGCTTGCGTATGCTACAGCCTTGACTTCTGTCTGATCATCTAGCTACATTTATGACCGTGTGACAGGGTTTCCACAACTAAAATGCAAGTAGTGACCACACACTTTTGTCTAGGAGATGGCCCATAAACACTAATGAGACTTACTGGCCTTGTTTCAAGGATAGGTCATTTATCTCCTTGGCTCTGTAATGTAGTTAAATTGAGCAGATGCCGCATGCCTTATTATTAAGACTCCTGGGTAAAGTCAGCCAAACAGGTGTGCATATATCTTACTAATAACAAAATTGCAATTAAAATTTACTATTTTAAAATTTAAAATCATTGGTTGAACTTTCATTTATTTATTTATTTTTATCCCACCTCTATTATTTTTTATAAATAACTCGAGGTAGCAAACATACCCAATATTCCTCCCTTCTTTTATTTTCTGCATAACAACTCTGTGAGGTGAGTTGGGCTGAGAAAGAGTGACTGGCCCAAAGTCACTCAGCAAGCTTTCATGTCTAAGGTGGTACTGGAACTCATAGTCTCACAGTTCTAGCCAGGTGCCTTAATCACTAGACCAAACCTCTATTAGTGGCAATATTTGATGGCCACAGTACAAAAAAATAAACAAAAGCTTTCATTCCTGTTTATTTAATGGAAAACCTGCAGTAGCCTCAACATAATTGGATCTATGCCCTTTCATATGAAAAGGGAAGGTTGGTTTTATATAGGCCACCCTACCCCATTGTGCCCACTTGATGTGTGAAACCACAGCTGTTACTTTTAAAATAAATTGCCCCCTAATACACCAGTAACAATTTAATCATTAATTATGAAACAACTAAAATGTTCTTTTTTGGATAACTTTGTAAAATTTCCAAAGTTAAAATGCAGAGCTTCAACAAAAAACGGAGAGAGAAATAACAACAAAGCAAAAACTAAACAAGACAAAAATATTGTGCAAAAAAGAAATGTACACACACACACAACACAGATGTTCCATCATATATTAATTCAGTAAACTCACAAGAGTTGTTTCAGCACATTATCTCTACAGTATTGTTTCCCCAAACAATCGAAAAGTTTTTACTCTTGCTTGCTATATTTTCCTTTCTGCCAACTTGGAGGGAAGGTTCTATGATATAACAAAAGATTTGCAGATCTTTCCTTGAGGTTTGGGAGAAATGGAAACTGGGTTCTGTGTTGCTGGATTGTCTTTTGTATAGAAAACTGTAAGATAGGTATATTTTCTCATGTATCACAATACCCAGGCAAGACAGAGATTAATATCTTGCTGGCTAATCAGGAGGAAGGGATTTCAGAGACACTTCTGTGTCAGAGCTATGATTAAACATAAACTGGTGCTCCAAGTGAACTAAGCCTTACTTAGGTTTCCATAATCAATATATATATTTATTTTTTTCCTTTATTTTTTCTCCCCCTCTTTTTTTTCTTTTCCTTTTAAACATACACATGCCATTCTATATATTATTCTGCTATCTCTTTGTTATGATTGGTTGGACCAACATTGTCTTAATCCCAACAAATCCTAGCAGACCTTTGCAAGTATTAACATAAACTAGCATAGCTTTATATCCTAATACAAGTCCTTGACTTACAACAGGTTTTTAGTGGCTGTTTGAAGTTAAAATGGCACTGAAAAAAGTGATTTATGACCATTTTTCACACCTAACGACCATTGCAGCATCTTTGTAATCATGTGACCAAAATTCAGATGCTTGCCAACTGACTCATATATATGATGGTTGTAGTGTCCTTCAGTCATGTCACCTTTTGTGACTTTCTGTTAAGCAAAGTCAATCGGGAAGCCAGATTCACTTAGCAACTTTACTAAATTAACAACTGCAGTGATTCACTTGACAACTGTGGCAAGAAAGATTATAAAATGGGGCAAAATTCACTTAACAGCTGCCTCATTTAGCAGCAGAAATGTTGGGCTTAATTGTAATTGCTTAAGTTTCTCATATGTTTTAATTCCCATACTTGGTAATTTTATGCTAATAATTCTATATTTACCTTATTATAGCAGCATGGTTTTTATTTTCACAAGTGATTGTTATAGTATTGGTCTATGCTGACCTATAACAGAAATAAATAATAATTACAGCTCCCAGAATCCCAGATGATACAAAAGCTTCTGGATCATGAAAGCTAATATAGATATTTTTCATATATGTTATTTATCACACAATATAAAACTCTTCTGGATTAGAACAAAATTTGAAGTTTTCTTTCTAACCATACTTAAATATACGGTATATTTCTTAGAAGTTTTAAAATGCAATTGTGGCATCAACCATACTTTGGTACTGTGTTTCCCCGAAAACAGGGTCTTATTTTCTTTTGACCCCCGAAATGAGTGCTTGGCCTTATTTTCGGGGAGGTCTTATTATTTTTTAGGTGCAGTAGGTGGCGAGCATCGTCATCTCAAGGCTGCTGCAGTGTTTTGGAGAGGGCTTATTTTCAGGGGACGGCTTATTTTAGCGCATGCGCTGAAAACCCTGATTCGGCTTATTATCCAGGGAGGTTTTATTTTCAGGGAAACAGGGTAGTAGCATTTATACTTCGATAGCGCCTTTAAAAATATTTAATCTATTTCATTTCATTTATTATAGCTGTCCAACAAATATAACTTGGGGCAATGCCCATGACATCACTGAATGGTGGCTAAAGATCTTCAATATGTTTTTTAAATAAAAAATTTGCCAAAATGTTGTGTAATCTTGTTATTTATGATCTATTTTAATTTGTATATTTGTAATATTTAGTGTTTAAATATTAACATTATAAAATAAAGCATTAATATACTATAAATATAGGAAATAGTAATATAATATTAATATAATTACTATTATATTATTAATATGTTTAATAAGGATCTTGTAGTAATTCTCTGTACAAACCTGAAGAAATAGGCTAGGTACTGCAACTGAAAGAGGATTAATTTCATTTGGGAATAAGGAATGGTGGGAAAACATGAAATTATGTTATTTCTGGAGTCTACAACATTTCTCTCTAATATTTATATCAACGTACATTGCTTATAAATAATAATAGTAATGATGATGTATGAAAATCTTATGCTGATGTTGGATTTTCTTTCTCCACCTCTTAACAGAGGTGGGTTCCTATCGGTTCTATCTGGTTCTATAGAGTAGGTAGTGATGTCACGGAGCCAGTTCTGTCAGTGGCTCCGTGGGCGCCACCATCTTGGATTTTGCTTCTGCACATGCGCAGAAGCTAGTTTTTGACTGCCACGCAGGTGCTCGCTCGCACGCTTTGCACATGTTCTCGAGGCGCAACCCTGAGCGAACCGGCAATAAGATTCAGAACCCACCTCTGCCTCTTAATGTTTATTTGTGAGGAATATATACTCACTTTTCATTCATCATCTTTTGAATAGTAAAAATCTGGAAGGCTACAGAAAAGCTAAAATGTTTGTCTTTTTCCTTAGACTGGTGGTTTAGGCCACATGAATATCCCGCTACTATCAGATTTAACAAAACAGATTTCCCGAGACTATGGTGTTCTCATAGAAAGCTCTGGGCTAGCATTAAGGTAAGGAATCTGTTTTGTTACTTCCCTTGAACGTCTATAGTAAGATAGGATAGGGATTTATATATGATGCCATACAATAGTAAAATTTATTTTAATATAGTACATTATGTGAAGTCAAGTGTTGCAGTTTGTAAACCTAAATTCCTGGTTTAGTACATTGTGTGAACTAAATCTGTCTCTTCCTGAAGCTTACAAGTAGTCCACGACTTTGAGCTGGCAGAAAAAAAGTGGAGGGGGATAAGCTTCCCCTCTCTTTCTCTTTTTCGCAGCACCAAGCTAGCCAATATAGACCAGGAGTGCAACACAAAGGGGCATTTTTGTATGTTCTGCCGCCTTTGAGCTGCTCTCCCCCCCTTTTTTTATAGCCCAAAGCCAGCTCCATACAGCCTAGGAATATGGTACAAAGGGGCATTTTGACATGTTCCTACCTCTTTAAACTACTTTTTGCTTCTTCTTTTTTTCTTTTTCACTCTGTAGACCATTAGCCAGGCTGGCCATGTCTTCTCAGCAGTGGGAGCAAGAAGGCAGTGGCAAAGGTTATCTGGGACTAGGAAGTGCTGGATGGCAAGGGTGAATAGGACTTGTTGGGGTGGCTGTGACTTCCCTGGGCATGGCAAGCAGGGTTTGGTTCTGGAGCTGTTCGCCATCTTGCAGAAGAGATAGAAATACTTGTATCAGATAATATTTTCAACAGATTCTTAAAATGCCATTTAACCTGCCTTAGCCAATGAGAGAGAAAGAAAGAGAGATTAATTTTATTGGAGCAGTAATTTTACACACACACACACACACATCACAATCAATAAGAGTTTTCTTAATTGTTAACAAGATTTTTTTAAAGTTTGAAAAATACTTTATTTATAGAATGTAGTACAGAATAAAACACTGTAAATTTTTGTTGGAATCTCTTGGATAGAATGTAAGATTAGGAATATGTTAGATCTCTCCTACCATGCAAATCTAAGAGCTGAAATTCCTTCCTTCCCTCTTATCTACATAACTATCTATGAATCTGCCTTGATTACAGTTGGTCAGTTAAGGCTCTTTTAAACATTTTCATGTTGGTAAACTTCATATACAAATCTTCATATATAAAAGATAAATGTGATATCTGTTACTGATGTGCGGTATTTTTTTCTTGCTGTATTTAAACTGTCAAGTCTGTTACGGATTCAGAGTATTCAGAATAGGTATAAACAATAATTTTAAAAGACTAATGGAAAATACAGTGGAAACTACATTAACCTCCCAATAGAATTAGATGCGGTTCTTTTACAAGCAAACAAATTACATAAATTCAACTGCCTTTTTCACTAATATCTTGGTAGAGAAAGAAGAGGAGGATGGACGTGAGATCTCAGTGCGTGTTTTACATTGTAAAACCATTTTTGCAGGAAGTATATTTTTAATTTTAAAAGATGCATTTACTTTTTTTAAGGGGACTTTTTATCATGGATCCTAATGGCATCGTCAAGCATTTAAGTGTCAATGATCTCCCAGTGGGTCGCAGTGTAGAAGAAACACTTCGGTTGGTGAAAGCATTCCAGTATGTAGAAACACATGGAGAAGTCTGCCCAGCAAACTGGATTCCAGATTCCCCCACGGTATGTTATTAAAGCTAATATGTAAAACATAATGCTCCTTGTTTTAATTATAGAAAATCTTTTTTCCCCCCTTCAGTATCTAGAATTCTCCCATGCACTACTATTATTGCATGCCAGGTTGTTTAGACCTGCTCTCTTCCTTATGATTGGATGCCAGTATGAGGGAAGAAATTACCTATACAATGTAGTCCTCACCGCACAACAGCAATTCTGACTGCAATTTCCATTACTAAATGATGTGGCCCAAAAGCATGATGTGATACGTGACTACACTGCTTAGCAATGGAAATTGTGTGGCTGCTGTAATTAAAAGAGGCTATCGTAGGGTTGCCATTTGCAACATTCCGTCGGCATCCTCGTTGACTTTGCTTGTAGAAAGCTGACAAGGAAAGTTGCAAATGGCAATTATATGACCATGGGATGCTGTGATACTATAATTGAGGGCCGGCCACCGGCCACCCAGACCACAATCAAATGACCACGGAGAACACTGCAATGGCTGTAGGTCCCAAGAACTAGTTGTAAGTACCGTACTTGTTCACTATTATTGAAAATTCGAACAGTTGCTGAATGAATTGAAAGTAGGTATGTTTTTAAGTTCCTTGCTACCTTGTAAGAGATAATAAAGGGATGTTTAATATTTATGTGCATAGGGACTCTGTACAGTATTTAATTAATTGCCTTGATTGAATACATATTTTAATACTTATTTTGTAACTCTTTTTGTATTGCAGATTAAACCAAACCCAGAAGATTCAAAAGAATATTTTTTAAAAGTAAATAAATAGAATGATGAGCAGTACGGGATTAATGATTGAATCTATTCCCTGAAGCCAGAATGAAACACCCTGTTAGACTAGCCATGATTACAATAAAAACCACAGAATATTTTTTACTTTGCTATGATGAATGTCTAAATGTTCACAGGACTTTGGCCTTCTTCCATAGGTGAATTAATTTAATCCCAGATTAGTTTAAATAGCACATACCGGTATATCTTACACAAAATGCTAGAAAATAATTGTCATTTATGTTTAGTGTGGAAAAATAGTGATGTTCCTTAGTTTATTTTAGTTTGTAGTATATTCAGGTTTCCTATCTTCATAAACTTAATGAAACTAACCCAATTCACACACATTCATAAATTAGTTGCATTCATAGCATGAATCTTCATGCCTCATTTTTTCACTCTTTGACAAACCAACCAACGCAGGATGTGTCTTTCGGAATTATATTTGTGATCTAATAATGAAATAATTATTATTATTCAGCATAATAAATAGGCTATTACATATTTTGGAATACTGAAATTAAAAAATTAAGGAAGAGTAAATGAAGAATATATGCTATTATTTTATAAATAAAAAGATGAAGCTGCGAACCAAAGTCAGTTAACACCAACCCTAAACCTTCACATGTTTTGGAAATCTTGCTGTATTCAGTAATACTTTGAGTATAAAGTTTCAATCAACACTGATGGAATATTAATTATATAGAGAATTTATTGTGAAAATTGATGGAGCTTATTTTTGAACAAGAGTTTTCACATCACAATTAAATGAATAACCATGAATTGAAAGAACTCCAAAAAGAAAACTGGATTTTGCTATAATTACATGTAGTCTCATTTATCCCACTAGATATTTTTGATTTCCTTTCTCTTGCTTCGATGCCCAATGCTCTCTGTACTAACAGGATATTCCTAGTAATCATTCATGGGAATGCATGGAAGCACTATTTGTATGAACAGGTGTTGCACCACTGGTCTTTTATGAATAGTTACCGTGCTTTATGCAGACAGCAATTCAAGAAGAGGATAGTGCAGCCACAGAAATGAAGAAATTTCTGAAATACATCAGTATTGGTGCCAGATAAATAACGCTAGCTACATCAATATCAGTGCCATCTCAAATACTTGTTTCTGATCATTGGAACTTTTATGCAATCTTTTACAACTCACAAGTCTATAATTCTTGCTGATTCATTTAGTTACATTTATTTGACTGAAATTCCATTTTTTTTTGTCTTGGACGTCTGGATAGTTTAAGCAAGTATCTTTCCTATTTTATTCCCACTCCCAACCTTGTGAAAACTAAGGAAAGATTTCCTGGCAGTTAGAACAAGTAATCAGTGGAGCGACTTGCCTGCAGAAGTTGTGGGTGCTCTTTTTAAGAAGAGATTTTGAATTGAAAGCTTATTGTATCTTTTTTTTTCTGTAAGGGGGATAACATGATGGTGTGACTAACCACAAAGCCTTGTTATATAAGAAAAAAAATGTCAATTTTTTCTACCCCAGGGGTGTCAAACTCGAGGCCCGTTTTCACTGACAGAGGGTTGCAGGAGGCCGTCACAGCTGAAAATGGACCTCCGTAGCCTGTTTTCACTGGCAAATTGCTCAGGCAAACAGATGCCCCCACCCCACCCCAGACACGAGTGACGTTGAGCTGGCCACGCCCCTGGCTATGCCCTCCGGCCCCTACCTCCAGGTCAAATACAGCCCTAATACGGCCCTCAATAAAATCAAGTTGTGACACTCCTAGCATGTCAGAATGCTTTCTACCATCTCATCCTTTTAGGTCTAAGTGTCCAAACACAGCAGTAGATTCATTTCCCCCCCAGAAAATGAGTATTTGAATAGTTCTTCTTGGAAATTGAAATTGAACCTAGTCTTGCTCTTCAACATTTTAGGTTCTAATTTTGTTATACCCACCCCCATTTTTTCAAGCTTATTATTTTTTTTAAACAAGGGCATGAAAACTAATGGAAGGGTCTCTATAGTTATCATAGAGCTGGGGGAAGGATTCATTGTGTTGCAAAGCCAGATACATATTTTTCTGGATGATTAATAGCCTGGTGAGGGCCCAGTTATAAGCCTTTTGAGCACATGTCCATCTTAAAAGAGGAATAGATCAAATTGCATGATTGGTCACATCTGTTTCTGCACTCATTAGCTGGCTAGTGCTTATGTGCACAATAATGTACATTCCTTTTCATGCTTCTGTTTAATCCTTGACTGAATTACTTGGCTATACTGTTGAAAATGCTTCTGTATCATCAATGCTGCACAAGAAAATTGCTTGGAAAGGTTATATAGTACCCCTATTCAGTATATAGATTTATTAATTATTATTCATTTGACCTGATGTAATCTATTTCTGAATAGCTGTGAAGCTGCACAAGCCATTTTCTGTCATTGAATCTGGTGGAGGAAGAACTGACATTTCTCATTCTGGATGATACTCCAGAGCATAGGAGGAGGTGGGTTATTTTGTATATCATTATATTCCTATCAGTACACTCTTAGGTATGCAAAATACGGTAGAACATAAGTGAATCTTATGTTCTATTTGATTTTGATTTGATTTTCTGGCCAAATCACCCAAAACATAAAGAGTCTGTGGTGATTTGGCAGCATACAAATTTTAACAAAGATGCTTAAGAGATTGAACTGTGAAAATGCCAGTTGCATCTGGGTGATATTGAGAAAGTACTTGATTTGACTGAATCAATTAGCTCAGTACAAAATGTCCAGATATAGTATTTTTCATGTACCGTTTAATATTCGGTTTGTAAAAATAGATATTCTTTCATTTTCAAAGCAGGGGCTATTTTTTTTATTTTTATAAAATGCCTCGCGGCTGGGGTGGCACATCATCCCTCTGGCAAGACTGGAAATCCAACCCTTTTGATTCCCTTCTAATTCAATGTATTGCGGGAATTGACGTAAATGCCTTACCCACGTCGTGGTTAGCGCGATGCAAACGTACTGCACGATCCGCGATATGAGCCAGTAAGCGCGCAGCTTGATCCGAGTCCAGAAACGTTCGCTTCGCATCGCACACGGTCATCATCGCGTGCCAGATTCACACAACGCGTGCGTTACATCACTTGCCCAGTCCCTAAAGTTATTTGAACCCAGGCTAAAGCTTCCTATCCGTTCATTGACGACAATTGTATTCTTGATAATGGCTGCAATTGTTTTGATTTCAAAAACTAAATACAAAAAGCAATCATGTGTTGGGGTGTTCCTACATGTAGAATAGAATAGAATAGAATTCTTTAGTGGCCAAGTGTGATTGGACACACAAGGAATTTTTCATTGGTGCATGTGCTCTCAGTGTACATAAAAAGACAAGATACATTTGTATTCCTAGCCTTGAAGCTAAGGAGAAACTATCGCCCCTCTCCTCCCACCTTGCGGCTCTGCACCTGCCATTCCCCCTTTTTTCCGGGAAACGGGGGAAGAATCCTTCCACGGGGGGCTTCGAGTTTTTCGGGTGAAAATGGGAGTTGTTTGAAGAGCCCTTTGAAAATCGAATCGGCGTCCGAGGAACAGCGGTGAGCAGGGATGACGTCAAAGTCAAGGGTGGGGATTGAGCCCGCAATCGCAAAACTGGCGGGTGGGTGGGTGATTTTGCCGGCGTTTTCCGGACCCAGCCGCTTTCCGCCGCGACCATCCGAACATCATGGATTTGAATTTGCAGTTTTGGAGAAACGAGGGTCAAGTACGGTCCACCGTAAAATGTTACGCCGCGGTCGCAAAGGGGCGGCGGGGGGGGGGGTCAACTTTCTAGAGCAGCCTGGAAGTGAAAAGATGAACCGGGCGGGAATTGTGGGTGAGGGAAAGCGAGGCTTTGCTCGCGGCTGACGTGGGGAAAAGGGCGATCGGAGGACTAAATGGCTTCGCTCTCGCCCTGCAGCCGTTCTGTGTGGAAATTGAGACGCAGGAAAAAACTGGCGGGTGGGGTGGAAGGAGTTATTTTTTCGATCCGGCAAAACACAAGTTTTAAAACTAGGAAGGAAAAGCAGCAGTCCACAATCCCCAGTCCAGAACACTCAGCAATTATTAAGTCCAGTGTGATTAAAAACGTAGCGTAATAAATGAGGGCATGCTAGATATATATTAAACTTGTCATTTTCTAAAGTCTACTCACAGCCAATGGGGTTTACATGCTTTTTAATGGATATAGTATCACATCTTGCATATTTGGATTAAATGGCATTTGTGTAACTACAACCAGACAGCCTTTCAACTGCTCCATCTTTTTTGAGTGGGCATAATCTCATTGCCCTAAAGAAAAGGGATACTCTGATTGTATCTGAAAATGTGGTCCTGGGAGCCATACAGTTTATTTTAAAGTGCTTTGCAGAGTTTCTTGGCCCTCTACTGCAAATATTTGGAAGCAGAAGGAAAGGGAATGAATGGTTTCTGGATCTGTTTGCTCTTAAGTGAAACCTATACAACATTAAGGGTGATAAAAACAAAACAAATATGCCTTTGGGTTGTACTATAGGAATTCTGAAATGTACTCAGAGTTTCTGTGTTGCCCGCTATCAAGACAATAGGAGAAAGAAATGGAGGCTGCATGCTTTCAACTCTGAGATAATTGTATTCTAAACTCTGGGTTACCCTCTGGATAACAGTCCCAACATTCCAGTTGATTTTCAGTAAGTCTAGTAGAATTGTAGAACAGGTGTGGCTTAATAGAAATGACTTATATGACCTTGGTTTTGCAAGTAAGCTATGGTAAAAGTTGATAAGCTTAATGTTTTCCCATTCAAAACAACCCATTTCCCCATGCTCACAAAACAGGTGAGGATGAAAGAATATTTTAGCCCCATCTTTCCTTACATATCAACCCCTTATACCAAAATACACCCGTTCCACAGTTAATTTTTCTTGTCAAAAGGATGTGATCCTTTATTTGAGTTATTTAGTTTTCATGGATCACATACCAGAAAGATAAAGCATGAATTTTCAGAGGGTTGTGGAGTATACTTTTCATGGGTGACTTGACTATGCTGGGTATGTTGTTTAATCAAAAAAGCACAGGTTTGGAGTACTGGAGAGCAACTTTGGCTTTGATGTGTGGATAAAACCGTTGGGTTTATGTTATTGAGCAATTTTGACTAATTTCAGTATCACTGTAAAAATGTATTCAAGCCCAGGTATCTTTTAAATCTCTTTCTTTAGACTTTTTACGAAAGGTTGAAGCACTGGGTGGAAATTTTGGACCCCCTGGTTGTATTTACACGTGAGGTAAGGAACCTAAGCTTTGGATATTGAAAGCTATAAAGCATTTATGTGGCCATGTTCATATGACATTAAAGTTTACAGGTAGTTTCTTGTTTACTGATTGCCTTATATAGCAACCATTTGAAATCATGCTAAAAAAAGAGTTGATTGAATTGGCATATCTGACTATAGAAATTGAATAAATGACAGCTTTGTGATCAATCTTCGCATTTACGACCATCACGGCATCTCACAGTCACATTTGTGTGTTTCACAATTGACATACGATAAGCAAGTTAATGGTGAATGAGGAAGTAAAATGCAGTTATAGAGCTTAATGATGGAGTGCAAGTCCCAATTGTGATCTCAGATTGAAGATTAGATCAGGGATGTCAAACAGGCAGCCCATGGGACAGATGCGTCACAGGCAGATCACACTCTCCCCGGGTTCCGCAAAGGCAAAAAACATTGTGATACATCGCGATATGACATGTAACGCAATCAAGTTTGACACCCCCTGATCTAGTTGCTGCATTAGCTGCAGCCTCCTGGTCTTTTCTTCTTGGCTATTTTAAAGTAACTAACTGGGCAACATTACTTTGTCTGTTTGCTTTTGTTTCTCCAAACTCAAATCAAGGCAATTAATATTTTGTTTGGCATCAGAGCTATTATATAAAGGATGTGGGAAAATGAATGTTTTTCTAATCCTTAAAAAAAAAAACTCATTGCATGCCCGGGTAAATGGAAGAGTACATTTTGAAAGTGCAGTAGTGAAATGTAGCTGTTACAGCCATTCCTGTAACCTGTTTCATTTCCCTGGAGCAACAAGAGCCATAAATTAGCCATTAGTTTGAGACCCGATATCATGCTAAACCATAGCTAGATCAAATAAGTCAAGTGCAAGCCACAGTTTCAGATTGCGTCATTAAGACAAAGAACCTTAATAGCGTGTAACATTTTCTCGATTCAGACAACACACAAAATACAACCACAAGGGCTATGCAGATGGAAAAATAAAATCAAGCAGCTTGCATAAAAATGATCATCAATGTAACATGCTTCTTGTTTTTACACAAGTTTTCAGTATCAGTAATATTATTTTAAAGAAAAAAGTAATAATTTCAAAGTGTTATGACATGTGTAATAACAAATATTTTAAAGAAAAAATTAACCCGTGTATGTTGGCCTAGGATACACATAGAGCGAACCACTGCATTGCACCAAATTCAGACTGTCACAAAAAACAGCAATTCTGGTTGCTTTTAGCTTTGAGGCTCCTTGCACTTATCAGTCAAAAGATATAGGTACTTCAGCTTTTATAATTTTATGTATATATAAATATATATATCCAACCACCAGTGAGAAAAAAATAGTGCTGTTCAATTCATAGTCAATATATTTAAAGAAGATTGAAACATGTTCTCTGTATGAATACATAAATGGCTTGGAACTGGAATGAATATGCTATGGTAGATTACTGGTCTGCATTCCTGACGTCCTTCGTCCCCTTGAAAAGTCTTGGAGATTGGATTGGAGCAGCAGGTCTGGGAGAGAGAGTGAGACAGGCCTTCCCCTGATGCTTTCTTCTGGATCTATTTGTGTCCTAGAAGCTGATCTGAGTTTGTCCTTTCATGCCCAATACTGGTTGATTGTATTTTGTGTCGCAAAACATTCAGTGGAAAAAAATGATACCATCACAAGAAAAGAAATGCTTATTTATAGAAAAGAAAAACCAGTTTATTTCCATTTTTCTTGTAAATACAGGCGGACATTAATGCATCGAGAGATCTTTTACTGAATAGTGGAGAAAATGTAACATCTTCACAAGATGAAAAGGTACAGTGATGTTTTGAACATATTTGTATATTATGGTACATTCTAGTGTGCAAAAGTGATTAGGTTTCTCGTTGCTGTTGCTGTGCCATGATATGTAGGCTGAAACTTGGGGCACGGAGAAAGGAACTGACCTAGTAACTGCCTTCATTTTGATCCAAACTCTCCCCAAGTGAGGCTAAACACTGACTTTGTTCATGTGATATTGTCTGTAAAGTAGTAGTCATGCATTGATGCTGCTGAACACATTTCTAGTGTGATATTAATAATTACCCCTATCACATGACAGCCACACTTTGAACATAGTGATCTGAAAAGAAGCCTATTAATGTCAGCAGTTTTTGTAGATAGTAGTTCTGCATAACCATGTATCTCAGTGGTGTGCAGTCTCTTGAAGTGTGGACAACAGGACATAGTTCAACAGAAATAACATGAGTAGAATTTCTACTGTATCTCCAATCTTTTTAACACCAGGCACCGACTTTGTGGAAGACAATTTTTCCACAGACCGGGGGAAAGAGCTCATAAACCAACTTTTACACTTTGCACAAAAATAACACAAAAGCTACACAACTGACTACTCCACAACTGACTCACACACAGTGCAGAAGCAGCTGGACTTCAGACAAAATGGCCCCTGCAATAAGCATGAACCTCACAGGGCGAATAGTTAGTTTTTTAAAAAATGCTTAAAATTTTTTTTTTTAAGTTTCCAACATTCCCCCCTCTCAGCTGATTGTCAAAGACAGGCTGAGAGTCCCCACTTTTTAAAAACTTTTTTAAAGCCTTTTTTTACTTCCAGTTGGATGAATAGGTAGTAAAAATTATTTTAAAAAAGAAAAAAAAGGTTCATCAGCTGTGACAATCAGATGTGCCACCGATGGTGGGAACCTTTTTGTTTTTACTTTTTAAA
>JANHFT010001007.1:120300-135013 GCA_032467955.1 Pseudoxenodon macrops | reverse complement strand
GCCGGTTGCTTAACATTGCTAAAGGGGTAGGAGCCCTGCCATGCCTGACGGAGGGGGGGTTGCCCGCTGGGTGGGCACAACTTGCTAAGAGGTGCCAGGAAGCTGCTCTCTTGCAAGTGGGGTGGGAGTTTTTAGGCTAGGGGGAATGGAGGGCAGGCGGGCGAGCACCAAAAACCCTGCGGGCGGGAGAGGCAGCTCCGGATCAGCTCAGCTGATCCGCGTGTCCGGTTTAAGGGGCCCAGCTGCCCCTGGCTGACCGGGGAAGGGAAGGGAAGGGCTGCCTGCCATGCTGGCCCCGCCCACCCCTTCAGGAGGGCTTATTTTCGGGGGAGGGCGTATAATTTACGCTGACCCCGAAAAGCAGGCTTGGTCTTATTATCGGGACAGGTCGTATTTTCGGGGAAACACGGTAGGTATAAAGAAAGAAATTCATATGTACTATCCTTTTTCTTTAAATTTTAAGAGCTATGTTTCCACATGGAAAAATAGCCAAGGGCCTTCTTTTACCAGCATCTGTTTGCCACCAGAAGTTCACCATGCCAAATTTTCATTTCTGTTTATTATGGTCCTATTTTATTTATTCACTATACAGACATTGTCTCATGAGTGAATATTTTTAAGTGTTAAAAATTTTAAAAAGACACTATTAGTAGTGTCCAATTTCAAAAAGTAAAGACTGAACTAAAATTATTCTACAAAAACCTCTGTTAAATGCAAAAAGAGAGAGGAAATCTTCACCTACCATAAAGAGCATTTCATAGTTTTCTATCATCTTCTGTACAACAGCAATAATGGCAGCACTCTCCTCAGCACGTGCTGTGCTTTGAACAGTAAATTCTTTGTCTGTTGTCTTCTGCTTGTGCAAGAGATTAGGTCCAAATATGGTGGCTAGGTTGGGTGATGTCATTTTGTTCCCAGGGATCTAAAAAGAAAATAAATACTATTTACCGGTAACTGGTAATTGATTCCTTTAGCATTTTATGTAGGTAGTTTTGGTTTAGCTAATCTGGCTAGGATCCTGCCTTTTCTAAGTCACTTTGTGCCGTATATAAAGAGTATTCCACTGAGGGGAATCAATAGGAACTTGTTATAGGAGTTATATGTGGAATTTGAGGGGTGGTACTTTTCCCAACAAACCTGCAAGTTCTAAAGGTTTCTGATTGCATGAATAAAAGAGAGAATGATACAAACATAGTTAAGTCTATTAAAGTAAGTGATGATTAATAAAACCAAATATACTCTGATTTAAACATAAATTATAATAGCTTGTTTAGAAATAGTACAAAGATTGGTTCATAAGATGGTCCATTAATTGAATTCCTTATCACAGGACTGATCAAAATGTTATTATTTATTTATTTGATTTGTTTGTCATCCATTTTGCTTCAAGGTGAACTGCAGTGTTAATTTCACAATAAAAATCAGTGAAATAAACTTACTTCCTGGCTATCTTCATCTTTTCTGTCTTCTGCATGACTGGCTACAGTAGCTAAGAACTGAAGGAGTCGATGTAAGGTGTCACAATTGCAGGGAGGTAGAAGATAAATTAATAGTTGTAGAGTGTTTAGTTGTTCATGGGAGTCCATTACTAAAAAAGAAAAAAATATTTTTTTAAATACACATTAATTGCACTATTTTGTGTAACACTATTGTCATCTAATTCAGTGTTGTATACATTTTAATATTTTCAGGCATTTCATTGCTACAGCTATGTAACACCTAAAGAATTAAATGTTTTAGAACATTCATTTATTATATTTGGGGCTGGTGGTGTAGAAAAACCTAAGAGCCAATTTTGTGTGCTGGTTAAGACATCAGGCTAGAAATTGGAAACCATGTGTTCTAGTCCTGTTTTAGACACAATGCAAGCTGGGTGATACCTTATGCCATCCACTTTCTCTCAGCCTTCAGAATGAGGCAATGGCAAACCATTTCTGAAAAACCTTGCCAAGAAAACTGCAGATATTTGTCTGGACGGTCTCCAAAAATTGGACATGATTGTATTTAAAAAACCCAAATCCTACCATATATACCATATATATCTCATCACATCTCTCTACATTTTGAGAGATGTGATGAGTCAGCAGTTATATATAATATTATCATAATCAAAATATTTGTGATCTCCAAAGATCAAAACATGTGGACTATTTTGAATTGCCTAGTCCTCTTTAGCATTCTATACATTAAATGGTTACAAGACAATATGAAGATGATTATTAGAATGAACCATTTAAACTAGTATTTTATCCCCAATCTAATTTTGAAAACCAATCCACTGAGACATATCAGGCAATTTAAGTTGACAGCTTAAAATCTTCTCCATGTCAAAATAGAAAGAAAGTGACCACTCATAAATTATGAATCACTGGAATCAGAAACATGCCCAGAGTTTAAATAAAGATAAGCACAAATTGATTTTGATTGATAAGGGATACAGTTTATCAACCGTTTAGACAGGCATATAGGTAGACAGACAGACAGACATAGTCAGACAGGCTGCTCACAGAGTGTGTTGATAAAAGGAGTGTAAAGCTCTCTGGTCAGGAGTGGGTCAGGCATATCACGAAGGAATTCCTTTAATAAAGCTGCTACATCATGAATGCTGTGTTCTTCATCCAGTACTACATCCACACCACGGTCAAACTCTTCACGTAACTAGAAACAGAAATCATTTACATGATTATATTACAGGTTTTTTAAAAATGTGATGACATAGCTTTAGCTTGTAGTCAGACTCTTTCCCAAGTCTGTCGTATGCATTTTTCTCTGTACATGGAACAAATGGGGCGCTGGTCCTACCTGATACATTCCTTCTCGTGGAGGTGGAGACAGCAGCCAGGAATGGGTTTAACTCCGTCTGCTAACAGCTAGGAATGGCTAACTACACATCTTGTCCTGCTAGGACTGATCAAAAAGGAGGGAAGGAGTCCAAGGAGACAAATTAATATTCTAGCAGACTCAGTCCTATTGGCTAGTAGGTGGAGTTAAACCCATTCCTGGCTGCTGGCTCCACCTCTATGGAGAATGATGTAATGATATTGTTTTCTGTAGAAAAGGACTTATTTCAGAATTAAAAATTTCAGCATACAAAAAACTTAGGAAATGTCAAAACCTCAATATTCCAGTGGTGTTGGATTACTAAAAAAAAATAACAGTAAAGGTTATTCTTCCAAATTGATATATTAGATGAATTCTACCACTGCATTCATTACATATATCTAGATTTAACAAGGATGCAACTTTTTGTTATTATGTTTTATATTTCTTATTCATCCCTGAATAAATCCTACCTTTACAATAAATAATAATAAACTTTTGTAATAAATAATTACAAAACAGTTCTGTAATAATAAATTATAATAACACTTCAATCTAATTTACACCACATTATTAATCTATTTGTAGCTCTTAGAAATTTGATATGGTCATTTTTAGTCTATTCCTAATAAACCAAATCAAAAATATATAAAATGGTGTAGGTTATAATACCCACATTCCTGGTCATTGGCCATAATGGTTACAGGAAATATCTAAAAACTGGTTACCTATTTCTGATTTACATGGTTACGTGGTTAAACTAATAACTTGTTAGGAAGAAATAGCAATGGTATTTTTTACTAATATTTAATACTAATAGCATGAATAGGTTCCTCTTGAAATTGCAGTCATTATTTCATGAAATATTTATTTCATAAATGTAAGAGATGTATTTCTCTGAAATATTTGTTGGTGACATATTAAAATGAATTTAATCAAATGTTTCATAGAAACAGAAGCAAATCCACCTTAGCTCTAAGAATTATCAGGGAAACCCGTTTTTTCTAAATATACTGCATGGAAAACCGATTGAAACTGATATGAAAATAAGAAAATGTTTTGGAACAAAATGATTGCAATTTTAACATAATACATAATTGATATTCAGATGTCTTATATTTCTTATATCATTTAGGTTCCAGATAAGAACTTGAAAACTATTTTAAAGACAGACACCAATGTTACTGGAAATAGATAGATGAAAGATCCCAAATCTAAAAAACACATTTTAAAATTGTGAATAGATTTTAAATACTGGGCATATTTCCTAGAGATGTTGCTTTAATACAAAGCAATCATTCCAGAGTTATATTAACAATTTTGTTCATATTATCCCTATATGTGACATTAATAGGGCAAGACCAAATAACATGAAGTAATATCATTAGTCCTGGATTTACCTCTAAATCTTTATCCTTGTTTGATAAAAGTATAAAATTTGTCTTTGATTTTCAAGTGTTTTTGCAGCCATTCAAGTATAAACATCCTGTTGATTGATAAAATATAAGATAGGGATTCTAGTCCAACCTATTTTTATTATTAATAAAGAGCCAAATATGTTTAGCAAAGACTTAACATGTTTTATGGGAGTGCCATCATTTGGTCATCCTATCCAAAGATTGCCCTTCTTTTATCCAAACCTCTTTGATTTCCTCCTGAAGTTCAATGACAAAAAACTTTTATTATTATGTAGAATTGATAATGTAATTTCAAAGGCATTGCCTCCAATTTCTCATTCCTGTAGTTACCCTAAAATCTGGAATAAATTTAGCCCATTCTTGAAATAACTGTAGTTACAGGTTGATCACAAATCCATTTGTTTCAAACTCCCAATTGTTTTAATTCCCAGTTTTTTCTGATAATTTAATTTCTGATCATTTAATTCAGGATGTCACCTGGCAAGCTTATCAAAATTTCCAATACTTAGTATATTTTTAATAAATTATTGTACATCATAATACTGCTTCCTCCGGGTCTCTGGGTGCATCCATATTTTTTTTCTAAAACTGAAAATTATGAAGAAAATTAGAATATTAGAAAATTCTGCCAATTTGGGTGAAGTTTCAGTATGAGCCACTGTAAACTAAACCTTCAGCAGTTTCTGCATAAGCCAACTGATTATCAAAATCTTAATTTCTGGAAGAGACTACAATAATTGCAGCAGAATTTAAGCAACAATGCATTTCTTTTTGTGTTAAAGTCTACAATGTCTGCCACAAGTTAAGTCACTCGGCTGCTCTGCTAATATAAATGTTATCATATGAATTGAAAGTTAGGGCTAATAATCCTTGTTTACATTTCTCACCAAGCCTGATCTCCTCCCCTGTTCTCTGCAGGTGTTCTCTGTGCATGCAATGTGTTTGCAGTCAGGAACCTGGAACGTGAGAATGGGATTAAGGTCATGCATAGCACGGGTGAAGTTATTGGAATGTCTCAAGTGGCAGGGAAAAAAGTAAGTGAAGGAACATATGTTTCCCCTGGCTGGGGTTCTGTTCCATTTGAACTAAACACTTCTATGCTCAATTAAATTAAATCATCACAGGGATATTAGCCATTTAGAAAGAAAGCCTATCAAAAGCTGCTATGACAGCTATGCATTACTTCTATTAAAGGAGGCAATAGATGGTTTGAGTTACTGGAAATAGAAGTGAAAAAATTTGATTATGCTTGTGTCCTGCTTGTGGATTTTGATTTGGCTCTTGGATTAGACAGGCATTTGATCTGATCCAGCATAATAATTTTTTTGTTCTAAATTTCTGTATTTTACATTTACATTTAGTAGCATTTTCCCCATGATTTATTTACCAAAATTTCCTTATGAACATACATTTGGTGTGTTTCTCTCCCAAAAGGGGAAATTTTGGTTTGGCCCTTTGTTTTCCCAGGCTCTATAATCATAATAAGGCTAATTGCTTTGATTATAATTGTCTATTTGTTAAGTCCATACTGGCTTTGAAGACTGGATTGTCTTGTATTGTGATTTTTTCCCCATTTAGTTCCTAAGTCATTGTTTCCTTATACTATACATTTGTGACATATGGCTATTCTGGTAGCCCTCATTATGACAAAGATGGCCTTAGCAGCATTTTAGTGGATTTGTATTTATGATAAAACTAGTTATTTAACATTGAGATGTGCAACTCCTAATTCACATTTTGCTAAACTGACTGATGCATTAAGTTTTCTGATACATCTACTTTGATTTTCAATTCTACCAGCCATCTAGCAGCTACAAGAATTTGCACATAATGCTCAGCACTGGCCACCCTCTGATGCCACATTAATCGGATATGCTTGCTGTGGCTTTTCAAGGCCAAAAACTTTAAAAATGTGGCATCCAAATTCATGAAAATGCAAGCTCTTAAGAGACTTGAATATATTGTGATTTTGACTTTTCTTTTGTATGCATATCTGTTTTTTTCCTCTTCTGCACAGGCTGTAAGAGAAACAGCATTATCCCGGGGAATTCTCTTTGGTGTACCAATGATTATTTCTGAAACTACTGTGTATCTCCTAAGTCGGTAAGATAAATAGGTTTCTTCAACCAAATAAACAGGAAAATAGCATACCCATTATGAATAATGAAATAATATCATAACAGGGGAAGTATAATCTTCTGTTAGCCCATCTTGAACATGAGACAATTACTTCCTAGTGAAATTTGTGCTGGCTGCTGATTCTTCTTGTCTAGAAGAATTCAGGACCAAATAAGATCTTCTATATGGTTTACAGAATCTGAAGTACCCCTAAATGCTCTGGGAAATTTTTCAGAAACTTGCTATTAATCCTGTTAAGATTGTGATCTCACTTTGGATTGATGCAACACGAAGAGCTGTCAACATTAGCAATCCAGATAACCTATTAACTTTTAGGTACAATTTCCATGATGGTACTCTCTTAAACCATTTAAGAAGCATTTAAAACAGGTGGGCAATGATGTCCCCTTTATGACTGGCATGGCTGGCTCAGGAATTCTGGGAGTTGAAGTCCACAAGCCATAAAAGGACAATCATCCCCCTCCCCCATTGATTTAAGAGATCACTTCTATCAGTATTCAATCCAGAGCATTAAAATCAAGAAAAGGTCATTTCAGTTCATCTTACAATGCTTAGGTATAATCTTCTAATAGGCAGCATTGGCCTTCTTTTTTGAAATTATCTTCCAAAGAAAGTACAACTAGAATCATGCTGTCTTCATTTAGCTAACTGAAGATATACATGATCATTTAGTCTTTTGGAGGATATAGCACAGTATAACTTGGGGTCAAGTAACCTCTTAAATTTCTTACTGTAGTTTCCTTTTTAAAATGAATTTTAAATCCTGTACTCTTTTTAAAGGATTGGTGATTTTATGAAGGTAATGTTTTATTATTAGTTTCTTGTAATTTGCTGTAGGGTTTCCCAAGAAAAGAGTGCTAAAAAAAAAAGAGAGGACTTTTTCATTCTGTACAAATTTTGTAGGGCTATGATTGGAACAATTACAGCCTAAAATGAGAGATTCTGAACAGTGAATTGAGGGAGACAAAGAAAAATGTTTGTTCTAAAATGCTTTCTATATGTCCATGTTTTCAGGATGTCATACTGGGCTCTGAATCTGTAAGAGTATTTTTGCAGCCCATTCTTCCACCCCCACCCATCGAACTGTCAATATTTGGCAGCAAACCATCAAAGGAAATGTTAGGCTACAGTTTATTTTTATTTTATTTTTAAAAAAAATACCACACTCCCAAGGAGTTGAAAGTTCCATGCCTTTCCTGTCATTTAGAATTTAGTATCTCCATCCTCCCTATAGTGTTTGGCAGCCAAATAACAAGCATAATTAAGGGCAAGTCTAGCTACGGAAAGTTATCCAGGTTATCAATGGTTTTCTGGTTTTGGGGGGGCAGCTGCAAAAAAACTCAACTGCACTATTAAAGTCAGTAATTCCAGACATCTTGAAGGTTTATCAGTGCCATGCTGTGTAATAACATGCCCTTGCAATCTTTTGCAGCAGAAGAGTTTTCCCACAAAAGTCAATGTATTTGAGAGTGTTGCTGGTATATTTTTTCTGTTGGTTAATACTGCCCGTTTCATTCAGTTGGACTCCACATTTAAGAGAGGTAATCAGAATTTCATTTCCTTTGCCACTTTCGATAATTGGGTAGCTCAAAGGGCAAAAAATCATTGCAAATGAGCAAAAAATATAAACCCTGACGAGTAAAAATCAGAAGGATTACATTCGTAAAGGGACATTTGTTTACTGGTGATGCAAACATGGAAGCTCCCAGAAACTGTAAGGATTGGAGTTGAAATACAGGTACTCCTTGACTTACGACCACAATTGAGCCCAAATTTCTGTTGCTAAGCGAGGCTTTTGTTAAGTGCGCTTTGCCCCATTTTACAACCTTTCTTGTACCATTCTTAAGTGAATCACTGCAGTTGTTAAGTTAGTAACATGGTGGTTAAGTGAATTTTGGTCCACTTTATGACCTTTCTTGTCGCGGTTGGTAAGTGAATCACTACAGTTGTTAAATTAACTGAAGGTTGTTAAGCAGTTGTTAAGTGAATCTGGCTTCTCCATTGACTTTGCTTGTTAGAAAAAGTGATCACATGACCCTGAGACACTGTAGCTGTCATGAATATGAATCAGTTGCCAAGCGGCTGAATTTTGATCATGTGACCATGGGAATGCTACAACAGTCATGTGACAATCAGTCATAAGTCCCTGTTTTCAGTGCTGTTATAACTTAAAAGGGCCACTAAATTGTTGTAAATCAAGGACTACCTGCACGGAGATGTTCACAATTTCCAAAGTTTAACATTTGTAGAGATGGAAATTTAACAGATAGGGGACCAATGTAATTTCCTTCAAAAAAGGAGGATGGAAAGTACTTAGATGATTTTAGAGTTTGAATTTAAGTGCGGTATGTAGCATATTACCATATTTTCCTAAACATTTATATTGATTTCAGAGCATTTGGGAGGTATTTCAGTGTAAGAGACAAGATTTTTATTATTGATTGCCTGCACAACTGTCTTGTCTTTTGTGTTACTAATACAGAGACAGCAATGTGAGATTTTGATGTAAATTGTAATTCTTCAACATCCTATGATTTCTGTAACTCATGTCTTTGTACAGAAGTGGATCCAAGTGGTTAAAATAATCCAGTAAGAAATTTAAAATGTTCTCTTATTTTTCAGATAAAACGAAATGAGCTTGAACCTGATCTTGTCTCTTCCACAAAAGAAACGACGTTTTTTTTTAATAGGGGAGTTTAATATTGGGACACCTTGATGGTTTTCTAAGAGTGCCATTCTTGTAATGATGAAGCTGGCTTTTACGTATAAAAGAGGAACTCTGGTAGTAAGGTGAAAGTTGGCCTGAAGTATTTTGAATCAACTGTAACAAAAAACTAAAGCTAATTGGAGGTGGGGTGGAGAAAAATCATGTTCTTATTGATACTTCTCTGTACAGAAAGGATTTGGTTTTGTGATCTACTTATGACCCAGTAATAAAGGGCTGTTATTCAAAAAACAGACCTCTTATCTAGAAATGCAAAATTGCACTGCGATCTAACTTCTGTGGCTTTTGTTTTTAACTGGAAGAACATATGGATAAAATGAGATGTTGGATTACAGCTGGGGACACTCACATTCAAGGCCATTCTCAGCCATGGAAAATCACTCTGTGATTTTCTATTCCTCTCTTTCTTTCAACCCAACACGTTCCTTTTGAAGAAAGAAGTATTGTGTATATTGCTGAGGGTTTCTGGAGAAAAGACAGGAAATAACTAAAATTAATTATATAAAGTCTGGTCTATATTCTTGCTCTTCTTATGTGCTAACCCTTAATTTAACTGATGACTTAGTCCTTATTACAGTCTGTAGCCCATTTCCCAGGATTGCTGTAAATATGGGATTCAGCCCTGTTCTTTCTTGGGAGTTCCCAATGCCAGAACCTATTTAAGGTGAGCAGATGTTAGCTAGGTGCTTCTACTTGTTATGACATAGAACAGGGCTGTCAAACTCGCGGCCCACAGGCTAGATGCATCATGCGCTGGCCATGCCCATGCCCAGTTTAGTGAAGAAAAAAAGTTGTGATACGTCATGTGAGGATGCAAGTTTGACACCCCAGACAGAACCACAGTTCCTTACAAAGAAGTCGCTTTCTTGCATACCCAAAACTGGAGCCAACTATTAAATGCATAAATCAATCTCTTCTTAAAAAATTGAATTTGTTTGCTTTCCCCCCGTTTGAGTGGGTAAGGATTATGGGCTCGATTACAACAGCCTTCACCATCTTTCTAAGAGCTACCAAGTTGCCAGATTTTTTGTATGTGTTTCTTATAGTTAACTGTAAAAAAATTAATACAAGGATGTATTGATTTTAAATGCTGATTGATAAGGGAAATATTCTGTATTTCATCCACACATCGACAATGAAGATAATACTATCAAGGGAAAAAATAGTCACATAAAATTAAATTAAGTTGGTTTTTAAATTTTTAAATCATATCTTATTGTACAAAAGTGAGGGGCACGTTCCTGAAAATAGGATGTGCTCTGGTCATATTCATATCCTCATTTAGATTTTTTTTTATCATAATTGCACATTCTCCTGCATTACATATATGCAACTCATAAATCAAAAACAAGATTCTCAATATTGCTGGCATACATCATTGATCATAGTTAAACAGTATTTCATAAAATATTAGTAGAAATAAGTATTTAATTTTTAAAAAGCCTACAATCACATGCAAGGATATATATTTGTGAAAGCAAGAATCATAAATGTCAATTTTAAAAGCAAAGTGCTACTGCATAGGTTCCACTGTTAATGGATTTTTTAGTTTTAGTTTCTTTTTTTACAAACCTCTTAGTTTTATAATAGTTTTGAATTAACAAGCTAAACCTTCTCACAAAAATGCGTACAGCCAAATGTCAATGGCTATTGAAGGCAAAGGCAAAGTTAAGCAATAAAAAAACCCAGTCCTATATTCATTCTGCCAAATGAATACATGCTGACATCTTACAACCTATGAGGAGAGCAGCTTAAGAAAAACAGGAGGAAAGAATTAAACCTCCTGAAGGAGGGGGGGGAGGGAAAGAATTTTATAGCTGTCTTCCTAAAAACAGCAGCTACTGGATATATTAATATACACATTTGCCCTGTTCAATAGGACTGTTTTATAAGTAAATGGCTCCCAAACTCAATCGGGATTCATCATCACAAAAACTTGTACATACTCTTATTCTAAAAACCCAAAATCCACAGCAGGCACATTGAATATTTGGCAGTGTAGCCAATAGATTTAATCTGTCAAACATCCAGAGATGCTTGTAGGAAATTACATTGCATATACAACTGATAGGTTCAGACCCAAAGGTGCTTTTTCAAGAGGCAACTTTGGACTTTATGATTTTTCTTCGAAGACATTTCACTTCTCATCTTAAGAAATGTGAAATCCTCCCCCTCTCCCCGAAGTCCAGTTGCCTCTTGAAAAAGCACTTTTGGGAATCTCCATAGACTCTTAGGTTCAGAGTATTAGTTGATGTAACTGAAGCTCTAACTTTCAGCCTCTTTGCAAGTTATGGATGTGCTAAGACTAACTGGAATAGGTGCAATCTGCTAGGAATCCTGAGGGTTGTGTTCCCAAGACACAGTACTTGGAGGTGCCAAATTGAAGGAGGTTTATTTAATTTGTATACTTCTAAAAGTGTTCATGCCACTAACAATTTGATTTCCATTATAGTGCTGATTGGGTTTCACAATTACCTTAATGCATAGTTCAAACCATTCTGTCTTCAGGCCTTTTGCAGGAAGAACTGACAATGATATACTATAATCAATGTTTTATGGCGCACTGATGGAATTACAGCCTGTATCATTGTTTATCCTCTCCAGAAATGTATATTTAAAAAAAAAACAACCTTCCACAGAATTCTTTACATAAGTGTTATAGTAAAAAGATTTTGTTTTTAAATATTCCACTGCAGTTTATTTACAACATCAGATTTTAAGCATTTGTTCAGCAGCTGCCAAGTGATAAAGGAAATTTTCAGTTGCTGGTGGGAATCGCTTTTGTTTCAGTGCTTCTAAATTAAGTGATGGCTTCTCACCATCATGAATGACTTCTGTGAATGAAGCCAGATTTGTCAAGATTTCCTTTGTCTTCAATGAAACATCCTGCAGACACATTTTAGAATAAAGAGAGCAAACATGAAACAGTTGGTAAAGACAAAAGCTGCTCTAATTCTGAGATGTATCAGCCTATGTCAGTATAAAAGTTTGGTAAAATTAATAAAGGTGAGATACAAATAAATAATAGTAAACCAAGTCCTATAGATACTCTTCTGAGATGGAATAGTACTGGAATATTTAAGATGGGCTTATGTAATTTCGTATAATTGCTATAGTTCTGAATGTTGTCAATATATGAAGCTAGTGCATTCATACAAAATCACACAATGTCTAGGTTTATGCATAGCATTTGAAATGTGTTACGTGCTATGTTGCCCAAACTCAACAGCCATAATTTTTAATTAGCCTTTTAGAACACTGCATATACCCTGCTAATTGCAGCTTTTCCAAATAAACATTTGTAAACAAATAATGGCAAATATGATGCACAAATTCAAATTATCTCTATATACATGCTTAATGGATATACAGTATAGATAGGCAGCTTTCTGACAAGATTGTTTTCCAGTGCTATTTGGAGATGCCACGCACTACGAATTTATACAGTATACAGTACACGGTATTTGTTTATCATGAAAAGGTGGGATAAGGTGCTGCAAGTAATGCATAAAGGTAGTCCATTCATTTAGCGACTGTTCAAAGTTACAATAGTAACTGGACAAATGATATTTACATTGGCTTTCAGAGTTCTAACTGGTGTAGCATCCTTGCAGTCATGTGATTATGATTTCTGATGTTCCCTGCTGGTTTCTCACAAGTAAAGTCAATGGGGAAGCTGACAGGAAGTTGGAAGTCATAGTCAAGTGAGGTCTTCACACTTAACGACCTGCATGGTCCTCACTTAATAATGGAACTGGGACTGTCAAAATTTCTGTTGCTAAGTGACACAGTCTTGTGATATCACACTTTACATTTATGTTGCTAACAACAGCAATTCCAGTTCCAATTGCCACTGTAGTCCAGGGACTGTATAGTTAAAAGAAAATGAAATAAATTACCAAATGCAGAGACCTGCGTGTGGGTAACTATGTTTAGCTGTAATCATCTGAGAAGCTGAGAGGTCAAGGTGATAAGCAGGAAAATAATACAAAAAGAGTGAGGCTTTATGATGCTCATGGCACAACTAGGTCTTTTTCTCTTAAGGTTTCGAAATATTTTAAGTGTTCTCTGTCTTTTTCTAAAAATGAATTATACCGTATTATTATTTGAGGTTTATGTTATAGGCTTTTTGCTTTCTTTCTCAAAAAACATGTATTTAAGTGGCAAATATGGTCAAAGAATATTTCACTGATTGGAAAAATACTTATTTTGAGACCACAGATGACCCATTCCTACTTCAGATTATCATGGGGTAACCAGCTCTGCTCAACTTTTGACTCACATATTTAATTAAACAAATTAAGGTGGGGAATATTTGCAATTGAATTTATGAAGAACTTAACAGTTCTACATTATGTAGGGATCCAAGGAAGAATGGTTTGCTTTAAATCAAATTACTGTAATCTCAATTCCAGGTTTGTTATCCAGCTTTGTTTAGAAAAGCAGGTTTTTATCTTAAAATAAAAGCTGGCCCTCTTCTCCACCTTTTATAGAAGACACGAAGCCTGAAGTTTTCCCAGAGCTCAGTCAGTCATCTAAACCATGGTTTATATACTAATAACTATAATTCTAAACCAGGAGCATGATAGTTTAAATAACAAAATAATATTAAAGACTGAAATAATATAGAAACTTAACCTTTATAACTTGACTGTTTGATTTTTCTGGATCTTCTGCAGACTGAACAATTAGCTGACCAAGTTCTTTATGCAATTTTCCCATTGTCATTGCCTCTGAGGAGAAAGAAGTACACCATCTCTCATTTCTTTTATATAAATAAATGAAAATAAACACAACTCCAAAACAGAACTGCAATCACAACATCAAAATTTCGGTCAAAAGACCATATTACTGTACAAAAAGTACAAAAGACCACTCTGCCCCAGAAAAGGTACACATTTCTAGATCAAGATTTCTTCATACTGCATTCAATGACTGCTGAATTTTTGCTTCTTTATAATGTAACAATAGAGCTGAACTGATAGAATTCCCCCATTCTGCTATGTTTCAGGATCCATATTTTGGTTTCTGTATAGTAGCATCATTTCTTCAAATCAGAAAAGAACACTTACGTGGTGGCATTGCTTTTATCCAATGAGACAGTTAAATGAAAATCCTGTTAGCAAAACAACTTTTAATTCTTCCAAATCATTCCTTTAAATAACTATTTTCCCTATTTTTTTCCATGTATCTGGGTTAGGAAATTAGCATTAACACTAAAAACGTACATCTTAGTTCATTCCATCTTATGTTGACAGTTTTCTGAGTATTGGAACAGAGGAATGCACTACACCATAGAGGAGGATATTGAAATTTCCTATATCACTTTCCATATTTGGGACGATATTGGAGACCTAGAGGACAGGAGAATTAGAACAGTAATGGGCAGAGGGAGACATTATAGAATGCCATTACACAGGATATGGGCCTACTGCCCTAGGATAAGGCCAAAAGACAAGAAGAAATATTCTTGCCTTTTGGCCTTATCCTAAGGCACTGATGGCGAACCTTTTTTTAGTCGAATGCCAAAAGGCATGTGCCCATACCCATAATGCAATGCCCTCCCTCCAGCACATGTGTGCACCCCCTCACTGCCCCCCCCCCGGCGCAG
>JANHFT010001007.1:87696-108526 GCA_032467955.1 Pseudoxenodon macrops | reverse complement strand
AAAGGGCTGCCACAGAACCTCTTGTCCTAGTTTTATTTTAATAATATGTTCCAGAATGAGATTCTAAAAGCTTTTTGTTCTCGTACACCTCAGGGTTGAACCTCAGGGATTCCTCACAGAATAGAACCCTATTTTTTAACTTCTACATGAAGCTTCTGGGTGGATGGAGTCATCTGAGGGATAGGGTTTAGTCCCATGTGCATAACTTGTAAATGCAGTTCGTATTGCTCCTTTTTAATTTAATGGCACATTGATGTTCCTAATTTCTACCTTTAGAAACAGCTTGAACATTGCAGTTTATTTAAATGACTTTTGATAGCTTACATTAACAATGCAATTCTGTGAAAATAGAGAATAAAAAGGGCAACAACTCAAATTAGCAGAACGCTATCCAAAAGCCGTATTTGTGGAAAAGCAGGAAAGAGACTCAGCTTGATCTCCTTAGGGTGGCTTTTCCACAGAATCAGCATTTTCACTGAAAAGCAGGGACTCCTTGACATAGCTCCCTGAAAACATCAGACTTTCAGCAGATTCTCCCTGCTAAATGGCTGGTGAAAAGCAGCACTGTAAATTACATCCAGGAGCAACAGACAACCAAAGAAGGACCCACAAATCTGTCATTTGCTCTTGGTATTGGCTGCCTAAAAGTAGATAGGTTGTTGCATTTTGTACCAACTGCAGTTTCCAAATATTTTTCATGGACAATCCCAAGTAGAGTGCCTTACTACACAGGTAGTAATAAGGGCATGTTACTATTGTCACAACCTCCTGCTCAGGAAATGCTGCATCAGGCAGAAACTGGAGTTTGGCAAAAGCCCGTGGCCATGGCTTTCACCTGGTGAAATCATAAGTCCAGGCATTTTACAGGATTGGGAATAAATATAGCTCATGTTTGGAGGAGTATTTTTTCAACCCTAGATTGCCAAATAATTCCTAGCATCTTCATATCAATGTTGCAAAGCAGGGGAGACAAGACCAACCCCTATGGCACCCCACAACCAAGCCAGCTTTTCTTCTACTAAACATAAATTTGAACCATCCACTAAGAAAGAAGCAGATTGATTGCAAAAACCCCAACCTCCATGGTTGATTGTATCAAAAGCCATCAAGAGATTTAGCAAGACTAGTAGAGGTGCATTTACCCTATTTCCCTATTCAGGATTTCCAGGAGTGACTAATGCTGTCCTCTTCCCCTAAAGCAGGTCCACTCTCTTGACTGAAACTATTTTTTAGGTTCACAGGGTGTGAAATTGATCCAATACCATCATTTCAAAAACCTTCTGTAAAAGGAAGGTTGAAGATAGATCTGCCCAGGGATGGTTCTTCAGGAAGCATCATACTCTAGTTTCCTCCTGTGTTCCCAGCAGCTTTCCCTACTGCAATGACAATTTGATCTGAGTGGTCATTACCATCACTGCTTTCTCTACAAACTAAAAGGGAGATCCAGCCGAGTAAAAGACAGCCAACAACTAAGATTATGCTCTATATTTTTCTTCAGAACTCACAGACCTGAAGGAGTCCTAGATAGCATGGTAAGACAATGCCTCAGTCACCATGAAAGATTCTGTCCATTACATATGTATTTATGTGGCTTGAACTGGCATGCACATATGCTTTCAGCTTACTTATTAGTCTAGTTCGATGAACTTGATTTAAAATCCATGTTTTAGGATCTAGAAATCTTGGGAAGATAATCTGCAAATAAAGTCCTATTGGAATTTCATCATAAGCAGCCAAATTGGTTTCTAAAAGTAGACTTCTGTCATATTTCATAAAGCCATATTTTGTTAGCATAGGTAAATCTCAATTTTACTTTTTGGTTATCTTTATAAAGGTATGTATTTATGTTGCAAGAATAATTGAGTTATTTTGTTTATACTGATTTTAAATGTTTTAAGTCTTTGATATAGTTTTTGAAATAACCAGAATTGCTTTTTCATGAGCATTAGAGGCATGAGAAAAACTTTTGTGTAACACAAATATGCCATCTTTGCATACTGATACATAAGGTATATCTGACTCCATTATCCTATGCCCATGTATCCCAGCATTTGGTTTTGAATGGCAAGCAAACTGAAGATGTTACTTGTTTATTGAATAGGAGTAGACTTTCTGTACACTTGACAGCCCTGATTTATGATCCTAATTACATAGATTTATTTACATTGAAGTACATAATCAGACAAATGAGGTATTAACTTTCTCAATATGAACTTAAGTCATGAACTTAGTTTTGATTAAGTATTATCCAGAGATAATTGAGATTTGTTCACTAGATGTAGTTAAATTGTAGCTTAACAAGATACATTATACCATCTTGAAAATTAAATTATGATAATGATTCTCTTTTGCAACAGTGCAATCCTGGAAAGGAAACGTTAGTTATTGGTGACCATTGTGCATCACAGTAAATTAAAAATGAAGCCCTTCTTTAATTATTAAAGATTAAAAACACATGGTTTAACTGATTTGTCATAGTAGCCTTGTTCTCCAAATATGCTAGACAATCACTCATATTTTGTAAACCATAATTATGTTTGCATAAAGCACCTCGGTGGCTAAACAAGGATTAATGTAATATCCAGCCTTTGTGACTTTCATAGACAAATAGAGTTTTCAATGTGGGTTTTCCTAGTTCCTAGTCAGCATTTCATGATCTGGTAAGACTAGTCTATTGAATAGGAAACACAGCCCTCTTCCCTGACCATGCTGGTAAATGGTAGGATAGACACTAGCCTAGGTCGAGACAGGTTAAATCGTCTGTCCATAACACCAAACAACTTTTAGGAAGAAGCCAGTCCCAAGACATGCAGAGACGCAATTCTGAACAATAATTCCCAGGGCAGTTATTCTGAAGCCAAGTTCACTAAGTAGACACTAACAAGCAAACGCCCTCTGAAAATGAAGACAAAATTCAGAACTGCACCATTCCCTTCTTCTTCTTCTCTTCCTCCTCCTTCGCCTTTTGATTTAGCATTCACTCCCGGTGATAGCTTGAACTTTCCGCACATGCGCACACTTAACTCGGTGGGGGGGCGGTCACAGAGGCGCTGTCTAATCGGTTCTCTTCCGGGCACTTTCCTACGTGAACGTCACGTGACGCCTTCCCTTTCCGGCCTCGCTTGCTGTCTGACTGGGCGCTCCTTAGGGCTCGTTGCCGCGTGAGGAGAAGCCGTCGCCATCATGCCGGTCTACTTCCAGCGGCCCGAGAACGCCCTAAAGCGGGCGAACGGTGAGTGCGAAGCTCTGAAGAGTCGCTTCCATGAAGGCAGAGGCCTCCTCCGTTTCTTTCTCGTCTTCGCCTCGCCTCCGGGCTTAATGACGGGGATTGAGGCCTAAGCTGCCACCAGACCCATGGCCACTCCCCCGCTTCCTTGCTTGGGGTGCGCGAACTGCCAGCCATCAGTGAAAGCGAACGAGGCCATCTATCCCACGAACCATTTTAAAATAAATTAAGCTTTTTTGTCCTTCAGGCGTCGTTGCCACTTGCCCTTTTAGGCGAAATTTGCATTGGGAGCATGGCCATGAGGACAAGAGAACTTTTCTTCTTCTTCTACATAAGTCGCAATAAAAGCCAAGCATGAACTACGGCTGTCTCTTGAGGAACGCCGCGTTGTGCTGGTCACACTTTAGTCAGGTCGATCCCCCCCCCCCCGTTATGGACTGCAAGTTTCAAAGGATGATCTATTAAAATGGGCTTTCCCCCCCCGGATATACTCACAACTCACGTTTCTGGTAGCCCCTAAAACTTGTTCCTATTTTCTAAAATCTGATTCATATTAAAAAACATTGAGCACATTTCTTCCAGGTTTAGTCTTTGCCTGATTAAAGGCAAAAAGTTACAAACACAGAAGGTGCGAGTTTTATTGACTTTTCCTTATCTCTCATTTTTCAAGTCCAAAAAGTAGTAACTGCTTAATATATGGAATTAAAATAAAACTCGTTAGAGTTGCTATAAGTAACTGCTGACACATTGAGACTTAAGAACAATGCTTGATTTCCAGTAGAAAACTCAGTAGGGTGACCACCTGGAAATCTCAAGACTAATTCAAAGGGACAATCACTCTATTCATATTTATTTATTTATTGCAGGGTTGGAAAATGTTTACATATTTAACTGTCTTTACAATATGATTCATGTCCATCATATTTCACCAACCCTCTTCTGAGTCTTTTGTATGTCAACCTGAAAATTCCAGTAAAACAACATATGGTGTTAATATATAGGGATATAAACACTCTTTTAATGTATATTTTTAATTGGGATATAAGCACTTTTACAAATTAAAAGAACTGCTTGTAAAAATCGTTTATCAAAATAAATATCCATTGTAATTGAATGGAATTGGTCATTTGCCAAAATCTATTGTACATATGTTATAAACCAAAATTCAATTGGATTTTGAATTTCAGTTGAAAGAATTGGTAAAAAATAATGCCATAAATATGTTTGAGTGGTTCTATTTCACATTGCTCAGTCCTTTTACCTACATTTTTCATTTTATTCATTTGTAAAATATACATCATTTAGATATAACATGTTGAAGCAATTTAGTATTAAAAAGTTCTTGACTTTCATGTTTCCTGTTACTTCAACACACCATACCATAAAGTTTGGCATTTGGATTTAAATCAAGGGCAACTTATTTTTATTTTTATCCTGTCATTATTATTTTTATCAATAACTCAAGGCAGCAAATCTGTCTAATTCTCCTTCCTCCCATATTCTCCACAACAACAACCCTGTGAGGTGAGTTGGACTGAGAGTGTCTGGCCAAAAATAATATGGAAACTAACTAGAACAATGTTGTTTACCAAACAAGCAGGTAAATAAGCAGGGAGAATGAACAGCTGTTGAGAAATTATACATACATTCAGTACTAGAGGGTGAAGCCTGATTAATATAACAATTTGTTTGGATTCTATTCTGAATTAAGGGAGTACAGGAACATAAAAACAGAAGGAGCATTTTGACTGGGCATTGTGAATTATCTGTATCCAGCCATTCTGTTTATAAGCTATAGCTTAATATTTAGTATGCTATGGAATTTTGGATTTAGTGTGGTCTGATCAAAATATGGTTTAGTAGGCATGATTTAGCATGCTATGAAAATTTCCAAAATGTCAGGCTTGTGAATTGCAAATAATAAAATCTTAGAAATACGAAGAAGGGTAACACAATCTTTGTACTTAACTAATGTAATTAACCAGCCCTGGAATTCTAATGACTAGCAAATATACCTGGACATTAAGTTTAATTGTAATAATAGTCTATATGGCCTATACATAATCTTTATTTTCTGAGGATTACCATATTTTATGGAATTGTTCCATTATTCCTGTTAAATTTTATGAAACAAAGAAGAAAAACTGCCTGTGTATGCATCTTAAGTTAGTTTCCCCAATTAATATGATATGGTCCCATTGTGTTCATCCAACATAGCAAACATGTTTGAATGGAGCTGAATTGGAAATTATTTTTATACATTAATCAATTTCTGATGCAACACTTAAAATACTAATTGAAAATTATGAGTGTAACAAATCAATATTCTAGGTATTCTGCTTAAGGAAAATACAAACTCATAGGAAATTTTGCTTCCCTATTTTTCATTCTATGTATGCAAACATAGGAAACATGTTTGCCTATACTTACTGCTACTTATCCAATCTATAAAAAAAGCCAACGGGTACGGTAATTTAATTTTAATTTTCAAGTCTTGTATGAAATAAAAACAACAATTTAAGTGCATTTTCCTCAACCATAGAAACCCATAAAATAAGATATAATTTTACCTACTTTAAAACAATATACCAATAATAATGACAGCAAAGTATATATTCTGCCAGTTGACTAAAAGTTTTTCCCCCCTCTAACTTATAAGCACAATACCTATTTCTATATTTAATAGTCTACCAGCAATAGTCAATTTCAAATTCAAAAATGCTAAGCTGATATTTTTTTCTTTTTCTTTTAATTAACAAATTATAAAAAACCAAAAAGAGTAGACAAAATTATAAAATCGGAGGAAGCTAAAGGAACATGCAAGACATAAATGAAGATTAACACACACTTCCTCATGCATATCAACTCTTTCAATGTGGCCAGGGGAAAAAAAGGAAGTAATATAATATGCCTCCCACCCCCAAACTTTGCAGAACATATCAGAAGGATATAATGGTCTATCACAGTGTTCTTTAAACATATTGCTTTCAGGGTCTCTCCCACTTGTAAAATTTATGGAGGATCCAAAAGCTTTTATTTGTATGCATTATATTTATCAATATTTACCATATTAAAAATAAAATTGATGATTCCTAGAATATTTATTGAATCATGTATAACAGCATTAAGCTTATTTGTTAATATTAAAATATTTTCATTAAAAATCCTATATTTTTATTAAAAATTATTAAGAGTAACTTCTAAATTTTTGAAAGTGTCTTTAATATCTGACAAATAATTCTGATTGTGTAGACTATTGAGAGAGTCTTGGGGATCCCCTTGCGTCCTCAGTAACAAACATCATTGAGACTATTAATAGAAACTATAGAGGTAGATTTCCCTTTATCTAAATCCCCAAAAGTAATCATCCAGAGTGTTTAGAAGGGATTACTGTGTGAAAAGAATGAAAGGAAATAAGAAATAATGCTTAGCAACATATTCTTTTGTTTGTTCTTCAAATTATATAGATTGCTTTTCAAACCAAAAAAAAGTGCTGTTTCAAATTGATCATAGTGGGAATGAAAATTCAGGTGTCAATTGTATAGCAGAGATTCAGCTTGCTTGCATTCAGATTCTATCCTTCAAAATAGGACCTGCACTAAAGGTTAATGTAACCAAAGTATGCTCAGAATCAGCTTTTTGAAATCTCTTTGAAACTTGGAATTTGTAGTTAACTCCAACCTGTTTATCCAGTCATGAATATTTTTTATTTTATTTCACCTGTCAACCTACGGAGATCTATGAATAGTTTAGAGCTTCAAAGTTTTTCTGAAAATGTGAGGATAATTTATATCTTGAATTTTAAAAATTGTTTATTCTGTTTTCCTTCCTTCCTTCCTTTTTACATATATTATCTTAAATAACCAGTATAATTATATAATTATGCTGGTTACTTACAACTGATTCTTATTTTTTATAAATGGCCTGATGCTGTTTATAAGGCTTAATCATATATAGCAGTTCATTCCTTTATAACTTAATTAAAAAAATACATTTCAATGGAATTGAGCATTAACCATTGTTTATTTTTTTAGAATTTCTTGAGGTTGGGAAGAAACAACCTGCTCTTGATGTTCTGTATGATGTTATGAAAAGTAAAAAACACCGAACATGGCAAAAGATCCACGAACCAATTATGCTAAAATACTTAGAATTGTGTGTGGACCTCCGGAAGAGCCACCTGGCAAAGGAAGGATTATATCAATATAAGAATATATGCCAGCAGGTAAAACTTTTAAACTTTAATTATACTAATAATTGGAAAGTATATATCAGCATTTTAATAACAAATACATGTAGAGGTTCTGGAATATATATTTTTGGTAACTTATTACATGATACAATCATTTGAAGAATAACTTGTTAGGACTCATCTAGGTAGATATACTTCATATTATAATTGGTTTCTGCTATTAATAGGCTTCTTTGGAACCTGAATGATAGAACAAGGCTTTCATTGTCTTACTTATTACTATAAAGTTAATATATTTTATTCAAATTTGAATTTCCTACATAGATTTTGTCCCTGATTAAGAAAAGCTACTTTAGCTCTTCTGATTTTGATACAGGTGAATATTAAGTCCTTGGAGGATGTAGTACGAGCGTATTTAAAACTAGCAGAAGAAAAAACTGAAGCTGCTAAAGAAGAATCTCAACAGATGGTCCTAGACATAGAAGATCTTGATAATATTCAGACTCCAGAAAGGTAAAAGTGATGCTTACTTTTGATTACATTAATTTGGTTCATGTAAAATATATTTATTTTTAAATAATCCTACTTATTTGTGATCTGGTTCCCTTCATATGAAAACCTTTACCAAAGTGAATCTTTTCTGGATTAATCTGCATGTCAGATTGTATTTTAGCATTTTAGTTTGGTGTCATGGCAATTTTACATCTGTCGTCTCCAAAATTCGCTTTATAAGTCCTTCATAGATGTGTATCTGCACTATAATTTTTCTTTATTACCACTTGATCTGTTGTAATAAGCAAGAATAATGTGATAAAATATCCAATTACACAATATAAAATACTGTTTGTTTTGTTTCTTAGTGTTCTCTTAAGTGCTGTAAGTGGGGAAGATACTCAAGATCGTACTGACCGGTTACTTTTGACTCCATGGGTTAAGTTTCTGTGGGAATCGTACAGGCAGTGTTTGGATCTTCTCAGAAACAATTCCAGAGTGGAGAGACTCTATCATGATATTGCCCAACAAGGTAACATTTAAACTTTTCAGTATCTTTGTGTAATATACATGTGATTGTCAACGGCTGATAGAATGACTTTTTCTTTTAAACAATGGATCTTTTCCTGATAAATATTTTAACAGTGCAATTTAAAAGAAAAAACTAGCTTTTCATTAAGGAATAAGTGGAAGAAATAACACTCTCCAGGTGATTGATGTCAGCAATATTTTTAGCATGTTCATAAGTGCTAAAATATAAATTTGGAATAATTTAATCTTGCAGCTTTCAAGTTCTGTTTGCAATATACTCGTAAGGCTGAATTTCGTAAACTCTGTGACAACTTAAGAATGCATTTGGGTCAAATTCAGCGTCATCACAATCAAAGTACAGCAATCAACCTCAATAATCCAGAAAGTCAATCAATGCATTTGGAAACTAGGCTTGTACAATTGGACAGTGCTATCAGCATGGAGTTGTGGCAGGTACATACTTAATACAATATCAAAGCATTGTCATATTTCTTCACTTTCTGTCTCAATTTAATTTTAAATTCCATTGTATGCTTTGAGCCATTTTAGTCAGCTATTCAAATCGCTTTACTATCCATTCCTATTCTACTTAATGATTAGAACTGATCTGAGACTAATTCAGGTGCCCGACTAAGATATATATTCAGATTTAGCATGTGCACCTTCTCCAAAAGTAGATCCTGGAAATGGATTTTAGCCATTTTCAATACAAGGGTTGTTTAAATTGCCCAAGATGTTAATCAAGAACACATGGTTTCTATGGCAAAGGAAAAAGGCTGTGGAAGGAATGGGAGGAGAAAGGACTGGGGAAATTTTAGAGAAAAGGGAAGGAGGACTCAAGACGACTGAGGAAGAGATCACAGTGATAGGAACTAAAACTAAGAAAACAGGTAGGCTCCCAAGTTATTGAAGCAGAATCATAGAAGTTAGGAGCTGCCCAGAAAACTTCAACGTAGAGATAGAGTAACTTTTGTAAGGGGAAAAGAGAATCTTAGACAATGGACAGGAGAAGATTGTAAATTATTTGGAGGGTTGAGAGGCAGAGTTTAGAAGCATTAGGATTTTAAAAACCAGTTCTTATTCTCTCAAGACCAAAAGCATTTGATCCTCGGGACATATTTTTCCCCCTACTCCTTCATTCCCAATTCTGTCTTAGTGCTCCAGCTATCTTCCAGAAGTTCTGCCTCATAGCCTGGAGTTATTCTGAACTCTTAATTGCATTTAAAAAAAGGTATCCCACCTTTATTATTTTTACAAATAACTCAAGGTGGCAGACATCCAACACGTCCTCCTTGTATTTTTCACAAAACAACAACTCTGTGAGGTGAATTGGGCTGAGAGAGAATGATTGGCCTAAGGTCAGCCAACTGACCTTTTGTGGCTGAGGTGGGACTAGAACTCAAGGTCTCCCTGTTTTCACTTGATACTTAACTACTAGACCAAATTGGTTCTATTCAATTGAATACTGTGAGAGAAAAGTGCAATATATTTCCCAATTTGGGGTTGATGATTTAATGGTTAAGGCAATGATAGGGGATGAATTAGGTGCAAATTTGATTGCTAAAAATAAACCGATGACAATGGATTTATTTATAATGGAGGTTTTCCAAATAAATGTGCTTAGATTCAAGTAGTAATAATAAACATGTATATTAAATAGATCTATTAGATTTTAGTGTGTGATATTCCTTAAATCTTTTCCTTGTGGTAATTTATAGTTCTATCATATAGTTCTTTTTTTTTTTAGGAAGCTTTTAAAGCTGTAGAAGATATACATGGGTTATTTTCCTTATCCAAAAAGCCACCAAAGCCTCAGCTGATGGCAAATTATTACCACAAAGTTTCTACTGTATTTTGGAAATCAGGAAATGCCCTCTTTCATGCATCTACACTTCATCGCCTTTATCATCTTTCAAGAGAAATGCGAAAAAATCTCACACAGGAGGAGATGCAGAGGTGGGAAAAATCCATGGCTTGGAGCAATTTTGTGTTTGGAATCATTAATAGCAGTTTTGAACTTCCATTTAGCTGTATTCAATATTATTTAAGTGGACTTTATAAAACAACAATGGAATTTTTCCTACTCTGTTCCTTGCATATACCTAACGTTGCTCAGGAAGGTCTGAAAAGATAAAAGGGTGTATGGCTGGAGGAGAGAAATAAATAGATGGTTGGCATAATGAGTGCACTATTTTAGCTAAAGAAATATAGAGGTAGGATAGTGGAAGATGCTTTCTTAACTGTTTAAATGTAAACAATAGGGATCCTGTCCCAAATTATCTTATTTCTCACTTTTTTGTCTGTAGGATGTCAACAAGAGTCCTTTTGGCTACTCTGTCAATTCCAATAACTCCTGAACGAACTGACATTGCTCGGCTTTTGGACATGGATGGCATAATTGTTGAAAAGCAACGCCGACTGGCAACATTGTTAGGACTTCAGGCTCCACCTACTCGAATTTCTCTTCTTAATGATATGGTAAGTACATTCCATAAACATGTTTATGTTATGCAGGCTTTATTTGCAGCAAGTGACATTTTAGCCCTTCCAGCATATAGAGATGTTGAATTACTTATAAATTAGAATATGCTTAATATTGATATCAATATATTGTAATCTTAAGTATTCAAATGTGCCTGCATGTGTATGAAACCCCATCTGAGAAAAGTCATTGGTTTTAACAATTGCTTTTAATTCATGTTTCATAGGTGAGATTTAATGTGGTTCAGTATGTCGTCCCAGACGTAAAAGAGCTTTATAACTGGCTTGAGGTAGATTTTCATCCACTAAAGTTATGTGGCCGCGTATGCAAGGTAAGATTTTGAGGCAGGTGCCATTGCAAATTATGGTTTAGAGTAAATGATTTTTTTTATTAAGTTGAACTGTGCAAAAAAAGGTGTTAGATCTTATTACGTAACTTTTTTCTTATTGTTTAACTTATACAACTTCCCATCTCACAACAGTGAACCTGTGCTAAGTCTCATATTGATCCTATATATTGCTTGATAGATTTTATTTTTAAAAGCCTGTAAATGAAAGTCTTTATTGTTGCCAATTCTTCAATATGTTTTCATTCTAAGAAATTACCTTTTTTTTAAATTATACATACCATTCAGTAGTGTTTATTAATTAATGAAATGTTAGATGAATTCACATTTACACAGTTGGTACCGAAACAAACAGCAAACCTTTCATTCTTCACTGTATTGATAGAGGTGATGGAGGAAAAACTATTGCAAGATTTTATGTTTCATTACTATTCATGGAAATAGCAGTTATCTTTTGTTCAGCAGTATACTTCTGACATCTAGAATTCCTTCACAATTGCAGAATACAGTATCTTTCTTTCTTTTCTTAAGATTTATCAAATAATAGATGCTGGTAATTAGTGTATTGTGTATGTGTGTGTGTGTATATTCATTGCCAATAATAGTTAAACACATTTAAACTTGATACATGTTAAAATAGTGACATTACTATTAGCACTGAACTGATTAATATTTGTGACTTCAAGTGCTTTTTTTCCATAGCAAATGTTATGCATATTTATCAGTGATTGTCTCAGTTTGGATTAATTTTCATTTCTAGGATTGTTCTTATATATTACCGAGAGAGCAGTTGTAGCATATCAAGTGAGAAGCAAGTGCATCCTATGTGTATCATTTGCGCTCTCTCTCGCTCTCCCTCCACCTCTCTGCTTCTCTCTCCATGTGGTTGTGTGTAAAAGAGAGAAAGGGAATTATACATATATTTGCATGAACCTGGCCAAGATTTACAGATTTTCCCCTTTTGTAATATGACTGTATTTTTGGATAGAAATAGTTTGAGCAATCTAGTGAGAAAAGCCTAACTGTTTAAATTACTATTTACTGATGCACTGGTTCTGTGCAGGTTTTAAACTGGGTAAGAGATCAATCCGAGAAAGAGCCAGAATTGCAATTATACATTCCTCATTTGCAAAACAACACCATCCTTAGACTACTTCAGCAGGTATGGTTGTAAAACAATACTTTTAAAATATTGAATTGTAATTGTAAATATATTTCACGATGCATCTTTAATATATCCATATTATTAATTTATGTATCTGAATGCATTAAATATACTTTGATTCTAAGGCACATATCATTGACCTGCTCCCTTTGCACTGGTAAGCAGTGTTATTTCTGGTGTGCTAAAGGGAGATTGTGAAGGCTAATTAGCAGCTTTGCTTCATTTAGAATTGCTGCCAGTCTCCTTCATACATGTTTTCTGCTCAAAATAGTGAAGTTTTTTTTAAATAAATGGCAATTGCTAATATCAAATATTATTTATATTTGAATAATTATTGTTGATCTTGAAGTTCTTAAAGTTGATTGAGTTCTTTAAAATTTTGGACTGTTAAGAAACTGGTATGATTTATTGGAAAGAGATGAATATTTTTGTATTTTTGCAGGTGGCTCAAATTTATCAAAGCATTGAATTTTCTCGCTTGACTACTTTGGTTCCTTTCGTGGATGCTTTCCAACTAGAACGTGCCATTGTTGATGCAGCCAGACACTGCGATTTACAAGTGAGTGATCTGGACAGGGGTCAGATATTTGTGCATATTTGTTTTTCTTTGAATCTGAATTTTTCATTATTAAAAACAGGAAGTAGCAGGTATTACATCTTACTGTCAGCCTTCCCAGGTGTAAACCAGACAGGAAACATAAGTGAATGAGTTAATTCTATTTTATTGTAAGGCTACATTAACATAATCTTGCAAGTCTGAAAATACAAATTTCCTCCCAGCCCTTTCAGCTACCTGATCAATTAGGTGTTGGTCTTTCCTAAATTTCTTCTGCTCTGAGGGCTACCACTTCTACTTGATAATTTCCTAGACAGCATCTGTCCCCCTCATTCATCAAGGTCATTCTCGCATACCTTTATACTTATGAAACACAAACAAGCAGCTTCAGTATATTTTGCTTAATATCTTACCGAATAAAGCTGAATAAGCTTTATTTTTAACTCCTTATTTCTGGCAGCATATTTAGAAAGTGGAGCTGCAATGTTTAAGCTGTAATTCTGTGTTTGTTTATGCTGTACTCATTCAATGGAACTCAGTAAAATATTATTGAATGTACATGCATAGCATCCTGTTAGTTGGTTAAATAGACATTAACCTTGCCAAAAAATGTGTTTGTTGGAAAAGGTAGAATGTTTCATTTTATGAATGTTGACATGCAGGTATGTATCATTTAAAAGCAGAATACAATTTTATTTTAAAATTAGGTTTTCCATATGCAGGCTTGGATGACAAAAAAATGGAATAGAACTTAAAGTTGTTTAAATAATATGTCAATGTATTATTGTTTTGAAATAAATTGTTAGCATTCTAAGTGTTTAAGAGCAGTAATATAGCAATTGTAATAGCAGACTTATATACAACTTCACGGTGTTTTTACAGTCCTCTCTAAGCAGTTTACAATTTTTGACTTACTGATTTTTACTGACTTTACTTTTTAAAGGTTCGCATTGATCATACCACCCGAACATTAAGTTTTGGGTCCGATTTAAACTATTGCACCCGAGAAGATGCTCCTCTTGGACCTCAACTGCAGAGCATGCCTTCTGAGCAGATTAGGAACCAGCTGACGGCCATGTCATCTGCACTTGCAAAGGCTCTAGAATTTATTAAGCCACCTCATCTATTGGTAAATTATAGCTTTTGGTCTGCTTTTTAAAAATATTGTGTACCTTAGGAAGCTTTGGTGTGCTCAGTTATGGTCAGAGTGCTTCTTTTCCTTCTAATTCACATTTCTTGTTTCTCTAGTAAATTGGGGTCCTTCCCATGATTCTAGTCCCAATGGATAAAACTCATACATGGGAAATAAAAAGGAGATGAAATGAATTATTTTACGATTTTTAGATGCTAATCTCATCTTAATTATAAGATAATTTTTTTTTTTAATGTGAGCATACTGGCACATATTAAAAATGTGTGTATGTATGTATGTATGTATGTATGTATGTATGTATGTATGTATATACATACATACATACATACATACATACACACACACATACACATATTATCACTCCATTTTGAATACATAGGGGAAAGAGGAAACTTGAGAATTCACAAGGTTGATACTATATTGAACAAAACTGGCTGAATCTAGATGTTCTGCTTCGGATACCACGAAGCCTCCTTCCAGAAGCTAACAAGAAAAACAGGTCATGGAGAGGATGCATAGCATCCCAGACAATCCTGCAGACCCTGATCGAGCAGCGCTTATATGCTAAACCCTGGATGGAAGGGAATGAATTGCCAATAATCTTTTGGTCAATAAAACTGCCAATTGAGTCAATAAAAGTTATAACTTAGTGAACCTGAGGACAGACTTCATTGTTCTTTCAGAATTCAGGACTGTCATAATAGGCCAACTTAAAAATCAAAGGGTCATGAAAATTCTCATTCTTACACAGGAAGTCTTTGGGTTACAATTGCAGTAGGGTCCTGGATTGTCATTGCTAAGTAATGCGGTTATAAAGTGTGATGTGGTGTGACTACCTCTTGTAGCAATAGCAGTCCCAAGCAGACCTGGTTGCCATTGTAATCCCAAAATGTGTGGGGGGAAACTGAATTACATCACTTGTCATAAAGTCATAAAGAGTGAAGCTACTGTCTCAGGCATAATACAGGAAAGCTATTCTATTTGCTAAATACTTGGGGCCTTCTTGAATGGGGGGAGGAGGAGGGAGGAATGGAGAAGAGTAATGATCTAGAGCAACTACTTGACATGCAACCATTTGTGTAGTGACCATTCAAAGCACTGCACTGAAAAAGTGACAACTATTTTTCAAACTTACAACCATTGCAACATCCAGAGTTCTTCAAAACGTAATTGGTTGACTTAACTCTAAAAGAATCAAGAAATACACAATAGAGAAGAGTCTTAGAGAAGAGAAATACACAGTAGAGAAGAGTTAATTCTTTTTGGTACACTAATCAATGTGTACAGTAAAATAGATCATGAATGACTAATATTTATTTGCATATTTTAATGAATTTCCTAAAAGTTTCAGGTGTTTGCTTTGATGGGCATATTTGGATTTGTGAGAAATTTTCTCAGGACTTGAAAATGGTTGCAATGGTTGGCCCACAGCTGTTTTAGAGTTCCATTTTACTAGAATTCTATCATCCATCCTCTTTCTATAGGCTATTCTTTACCACTCCTACTTAACTTTATTGTTTTTCTAGCAATTGGGCATATTTGCAAACAAAGCTGTTTCCTATGACTCAAGCCTCTGAATATTAACCTTTATTAGAGAAAATATGGGAGATGGCATTCTAATTGAAATTTCTAAGTAAGCAGCAAGATTTTATTAGAGAAAATGATTTTAAAATATTTTTTATAACATGATATGTTTGTATTATAGTTTTTCCATTTCCAAATGATTGACAATTTATTGTGATTTCAGTTATTGGAAGTCAGATCCTTGAATGATATTACTCTAGATATCTCTGTACATTAAATTAATCAGTAGCTGTAAAGACAACATGAAGATGGCATTAGTAATTTTTATTTATTTATTATACCTCTGCCTTTTTATTTCTGAAAATCATGACTTAAAAAAATGAAAAGAAAAATATAAAACACGATTTCTAAATCAATCCAATTAAAATCAGTGAATAGCTAACACTGAGTAAAAGATATGCATTTTTGCAATTTTTCTAAAGGTGGGAGCTACACATACCTTCCTAGAGAGAGCATTCCATAGCTTAGCAGCAACATAGGAAACAGCCTTTTCCCATGTGTTAGAAAGCTCAGATTATAGCAACAAAATCTTCAAAATCGCCTTTTCTGCTCCCCTACATAAATTGTATTGTTCTCAATTTTGATAATGTATATTGTCTCTTGTAGCATTTGAATCTCAAAAAATAAACTTGTTATATTGTTAATCTTTATTCAGCAAGAAAAGGAAGAACAGCATCAACAGGCAGTTACAGCTTACTTAAAAAATTCAAAGAAAGAACATCAGCGTATCCTTGCTCGCAGGCAAACTATTGAAGAAAGAAAGGAACGTCTTGAGAGTTTGAACATTCAGCGTGAAAAAGAAGAGCTGGAGCAGCGTGAAGCTGAACTCCAAAAAGTTCGCAAAGCTGAAGAAGAGAGACTGCGCCAGGAGGCAAAAGAGCGTGAAAAAGAGCGTATTCTGCAGGAACATGAACAAATTAAAAAGAAAACTGTTCGTGAACGTTTGGAGCAGATTAAGAAGACAGAGCTGGGAGCCAAGGCCTTCAAAGATATTGATATTGAGGTAAGGAGGGTTATTTCTGTGTGGTAGTGAGTTAATTTTTAATTTATGGCCTGTTAAAGTGCAATTTTTCCAAACAACGCACTGTTTATGCCATGCTGTCTGAAATCTTTTCAGTTAGGAATAATAGGATTATAACTCAAAGCAAGTTTTCTGTTCCCACTATACTAAAATGAAGATGATCTAGCTACTTCAAAGTTTGGGATTTCAGACTTGGGCTATTCTAGCATTTATTCCTGATTCTTCCTAAAGTGTGTATTCCTAGCTAAACCACTCACCTGCTTGTCTTCCATCTTGTCTGGATTAGGTTTCCTAACTTTAATGTGTTTTCCCCAATTTGACTTAAAGTACTATATTCTATGATATTAAAATAATTGATAAGTATACTAAATGTTTAAGGAAAAACAGAATAAATGTATTATGGGAAATACAGTATATTTAAACTGCAGAAATGTTTTCATACCCTTTAAAAATCTTTTATATTTTAATATTTGTAGGATCTTGAAGAATTGGATCCAGACTTCATTATGGCAAAACAGGTTGAACAGCTTGAAAAAGAAAAGAAGGAATTGCAAGAGCGTCTGAAAAATCAGGAGAAAAAGGTAAAAGAAAAGCCAATGTGGATGTAGGCAGAAAGCAACAGCACTTAAAACTGAACTGAAAATGTATTTGTTTTCTCAACTTTTAAGAGAATAAATCAACTTTTTTTTAAAAAAAAATCTAGATTGACCACTTTGAAAGAGCAAAACGTTTAGAAGAAATTCCACTGATTAAGACTGCCTATGAAGAACAAAGAATCAGAGATATGGATCTTTGGGAACAGCAAGAAGAAGAAAGGGTAAGATTTTTGAGACCTTGCTTATTTGAGAAGCAATACTTGGTAATGACATTATTTTTCTAATAAACTTTCAATTTAAGTTAATTTGTTTGCCCACTAGCAGCATTTCATGGACAATATCATTAATGTTAAGTATGGAAAATTCCAGGCTCCTTTGAATTTTGTCAACACAGAATGCATGTCTTCCAACAGAATAAATTATGCCAGCTATAAGTAAATTTATTTAATTGCTGTAAAGTTTCTCTAATTGTATAATGGCTAAAATTATGTACTTAATGCAAAATCATAAGTACATATACAGGTAGCCCTTGACTTAGGATCACAATTGGGACTGGAATGTCTGTCACTAAGTGATGTAGTTAAGTTTGCGGATTTTATAACCGTTTTACTGCATTCCTTAAGCAAATCCAGTCGTCTCCACCACCACCACCACCACCACCACATTGACTTTGTTTGTTAGAAGCCCCCTGGGAAAGTACAAATTGCAATCACGGGACCCAGGATTCTGCAAACATTGTAAATACATACTGGTTGTTAAGCGTCTGTATTTTGATCATGTGATCCTGGAGTGACTGCATAAAGTGGACTGGTTGTAAATAACTTTTTCAGTGCCATCATAGCTTTGAATGATTGTTAAAGAAATAGTCATACGTCAAGGACTACATGTAATAGGCCCTTCAATGTTTTCTTCAGTGAAATTTAAGTCTGCTAAATTTTAGCCATTGGAACCTGAACATCATATACAACAGTATATTGATTTGATTTGATTTGATTTGATTTGTGTTGCAGATCACCACCATGCAACAGGAACGTGAAAAGGCTCTTGAGCATAAGAATAGAATGTCACGGATGATAGAAGACAGTGATTTGTTTATAACTAGGCTCAAGACTGCAAGGAGATCAATTTATGAGGTACATTTAATTTTTTGCTCACTATAATCCTACATAGGGGATCTTTTAATACAGTCATAAATTAGAATGGGCAGGCAGTATCTTAAAAAATCAGCACCATGTTTGACATTTAGGGCATTAGCCAAATTGGCTAGGGTTGCCTCCAACATTCCCTGTTTGTATTTTTTTATTTGAGTGTTTAGCTGTATATGTGATAAAATTCAGGAGAATATGCAGCTGTTAGAAAAAAATGTCCAGAGTTACCTTGAAGTAAGATAGGTGGGCAATAAATAAATAATAAACAAATAAATGAATCTGAGGTCCAACTTCAGAACAATTCTGCCTTGATTGGATTAAGTATAAGTTAAAATGATGGGTTTTTATAGACTTTCAAAATTCTCTTTTTCTCGACCTTGTTTACCTTTAAAGGTTAACAGAAAGGTTCCTCAATTCACTTTCCCATCCTGCAGATGTGACTCTGCTCCTTGGGATGGGGCGATGGCTTGGAAAGCTACATTCAGTTCTTGATTTGTACTATTTATAAGAGGTTTTTATATACTATCATGCAACAAAAAAGACATGAATATTATTTATAAAATCAGCATGAGTTTACCTTGTGTGGACAGTTCATGGTATGTTTACCTACATTTTGTTGTCTTTTACTCCACATCTTTATATTGTTACAAGAATGTAAACAGCACTTGTTTTCTTATTTGGCTTTGTATAATTAACTTTCCAAGTGGATAGAATCCCAGTGTGGTTTTATCACCATCTGCAGAGCTAGAAAGTAATTTGGCATGTATCCATATTTGACCTTCTGTGTGCTGCGTGTACTATTTCTATAGTTCCAGATTAAGTATTGTTGTTTTAGGAAAAACTTAAACAATTCGAAGAAAGATTAGCAGAGGAAAGATGTAATCGTTTAGAGGAACGTAAGAGAGAGCGCAAAGAAGAAAGACGCATTACTTACTATCGTGAGAAAGAGGAGGAAGAACAAAGATTGGAAGAGGAGAAGGTGCTTAAAGGTAAATGCTGAAAGGTTCTTTCTAAAATAACACACTATTCTCATCTTTCTATTTATGCAGATCTTATATTCCTTAACAGTAATTTTGCATAATTGTTTGGATAGATGTGTGTCATGGCAGCTACTAGAAGTAGACATTTGTTCAGGGTATCTCGCAAATCAAAATAGAGGTAGTCTGCTTCACTACCATTTGTTTAGTGCCTGTTCAAAGTTATAATGGTGCTAAAAAAAGTGACATACAACCGGTCCTCATACTTATGACCAGGGATGGTATTCACTTACCTTTGCTACTGGTTCGCATGCACAGAGGGTCAAAAACAGGATGTGATGATGTCTGGGCGGGTAGGCGGAGCACTTCTGCAGCTACCGCTACCGGATCGCGCAATCCAAATAAAACCAGCTGAATACCACCACTGTTACGACCCTTGCAGAGTTCCCGTAGCACATAATTGTCATATGGGCGCTTGGCAATCATTGCAACAATGGTCACCGTGTCTGTGATCATGTGATTGTCATCTGTAAGTCAGATACGCTTAACTCAGTGCCTACCATTTCTAATAATAGTTAGCCTGTTTGTAAGCGTGAATTTCGACTTACATACAATTTTGAACTTGTTCTTTACCTGGGGACTGTCTCTATTTTGCTCAAATGTTCTTACTGAATTTCTTATACTGGGAAATATGTATATAAAATTGCTACAGTAGGAGAGGTTCCATTAAAATATTTATTAGGGTTTGTTGCAGATAGCGAATATTTTCTTGCATTTTTTCTTCTTTTGAAGCTACAAAATAAAAAATGAATTAATGGACTAGATTTAGATTGAGCCACACATCCTTAACTATTATTTACAAAATTGAAGCTAACTTTCAAGCTGTGTAAGTGTGAAGTGATATTCAAATCACTATATTTGAAGATGAAATAGCCATTTTTAATCCAAAATGGGAAGTTGCTTTATTATTCTTTATGATTGTGTGGACAGAACAAGAAGAGAAAGAACGTGTTGAACGTGAAAAACGTGAACTAGAAATGCGTGAATATCAGGAACGTGTTAAAAAACTAGAAGAGGTGGAAAGAAAGAAACGTCAAAGGGAATTAGAAATTGAAGAGCGGGAGCGTCGTCGTGAAGAGGAGAGGCGGAATCTTGACGATCCACTTTCACGGAAGGTAAATAATTCTAATGAATTGCATTTTTCTGGAAAGCATACAGGTGAAACTCAAAAAATTAGAATATCGTGCAAAAGTTCATTTATTTCAGGAATGCAACTTAAAAGGCGAGACTAATATATGAGATAGACTCATTACATGCAAAGCAAGATAGTTCAAGCCGTGATTTGTCATAATTGTGATGAT